>OV651813.1:116371817-116466817 GCA_927349885.1 Psylliodes chrysocephalus | reverse complement strand
TGTGTGGTGTGTGTGTGTGTGTGTGTGTGTGTGTGTGTGTGTGTGTGTGTGTGTGTGTGTGTGTGTGGTGTGTGTGTGTGTGGTGTGTGTGTGTGTGTGTGTGTGTGTGTGTGTGTGTGTGTGTGTGTGTGTGTGTGTGTGTGTGTGTGTGTGTGTGTGTGTGTGTGTGTGTGTGTGTGTGTGTGTGTGTGTGTGTGTGTGTGTGTGTGTGTGCGTATGTTTTACCGTACTTGTGGGATTTTCGCCTGAATAAAACCAGGACTGTGGGGACAGTAAAAGTTGTGGGGACATTTAATGTTGTGGGGACATACACACTTGTCCCCACAACTTTTTTTGGCTTTATCTTCGTTGTTTGTTTTCTTTTAATGATCATTGCTACATAAAAAAATCGCAAAAAAATTTGTTCGCGGCACTTTTAATTTTAACTAATCTAGAGTTATTACTTTTACCAAAATTGTTAAATAAGTTACTGTCCCCACAACTAGGTAAAATATCAGGTGTGTATATTTTTTGACTTTGGTATTGAAGTGGGGACTAGTTGTTGTACTAGAAAGTGGCTGTACTAGAAAGTGGCGCCCCCTACAAAAAATAAATATATTTCAATAAATATTGGTTTCATAAATTTGTGTGTAAGCGAATCCCAATACGCATACAGTTATGGGGACACAATAACTAATGTAGTATTCAGTACCATTTGGGGCAGGTGACGTATGCGAATGATATTTTTTATAATTTTCTCTTGGTGCGGTAGCATTTTCTGATATTGTATTAAGTAAATATTTTTTATTACATCAGTTAATACATACAGAGACACCGGGTTGCTCTAATATAAAAAATAAGAACCAAGATATATAAGGTGTCCAGCGACGAGGGGCACTCTTAAAAACTAATGGACTGATTTTCTTAAAAATTAGTAAGAGTAGTAAACATGTAAAATATTTTGATAGTTCTGTCATTTTCGCTTTTACCGAAAGTAGGTGTCAACTTTTTTATTTTGAGTGGGACACGCCTTTCTTTTATAACGGATTCCTATAGAACATAAATACTTTGTATAATAAAGCATATCGTTAAAATTGGTAATTTATAAAACATACATTATTTTCGAAAATAAAATATATATTAAAATAATATTTATTTTTGGCTAAAATTAATTAAAATTTGAAAAAGTTTTTTAATTGAATTATGATGAAAAACTATGAAGGTATTAATTAATAATTACATGATATAACAAGATCTTTTAATATACGGACTGAGAGAAAATGCATGAATTTTCATTTATAGTCGAATCGAAATCGCCTCGGAGTAATAAATATGTCAGATCAAGAAATTTTAGGTGTGGGTGCCTATATTATTATTTAAGGGGTACATAAAATCATCATTTAAAAATATATTTTTTTGAATATGTATTGTAACGGTTGGAACCGTTATTCGTTATTTCAACACAATCACCTCTACTCAAATGTCATTTATGCCTTGTGTCAAAATTTCGTATTTCATTTGATTTGAATTTGTCAACGAAATAAGTTGATTTGAATTTTTTTAATATATCTTGGTCATCCGATTTACTAAATAATTTTTATCTATCATAAATTCCGTCTGATTTTATAAGGTAAGTTTTAATACTGATATATTGTTGAAAATATATATTTTGTACAAGAATTTCTTAAATAAAATGTCAAATTTTGAACGTAACCTCAACAATGGATAACACGTTTTATATAAATTTATATATATTTTTTTTTGGAATAAGATATTATGCTTTACTATGTTTAAATGTATCAAATAATATTTTTCCTTTCCATATTAATTTTAGTCTATGTGAAATTATTCATTTAATAGTTTTAAATTGTTCATTTAATAATTAAAGTATTTTATCTAAATCCTGTTCAAATTTCCTATTTCCTGTTATAACATTCGCCTTTATTTTTAGCATGGCTCTATCTAGACGGTTTATTTCGTTTTATATCTAGACAGTTTATGTGGATTTATATCTAGACGTTTTGAATTCCTATCAAGAAGTTTTATGGTTTTTATACCTAGAAGTTTGGTACAATCTGAAGACCGTGGTTTGGTTCATCTATAGAAGATTTACACGTTTAAGTTTAAGTTAGAATATCAAATTTCACAATATCATTCAAGTTCCAGAATTAAGAATAAGGATATCGAATCCCTTTGAAGTTGCCTGAAGAATACCTTGCAAATAAACATTCCTTATATTACTTCGTTTTAAGAACAGATAAGTGCTTTTAAATAAATCATCTTGAATTTGAATTTAGTAAAACTATGTGAATTAGAATTTGCTACTACCTTATCTAAAAGTTGGTTTAAATATAATTTGTTATTGGTTACTGATTTTCTATATTTTTATCACTAATCTAAAGTCAAGTATACTTGGTAAGTTTTAAATATAGTGGTGCCCAACTTCTTTTTCAAAGTTATTCGAGTTATTTAATAACCTAACCCACGCCCAAAATCAATTGAGCTTAAACACATTATAACAAATAGATAAAATATCAAGTATCGCGTTACAGTATTTATTGAGTATTATTTCGGTAGGTAGATAGGTAGGTATTTTACAAAATGTGGGACTCGCCTAAAACAAGCAACCCGACAGTTAAATTACAAATATTTAAGTTTAAAATAGTAACCAAAAAAATAATACAAATAAATGCGCCCTAATTTATCCAACCGTGCGCTTATCAGAGTCTTAAAAAGGACTAAAATAAGGGTATCCGATGCAACAGTGTTCCAGGCTAAACTAATAGCCATACAACATTGTGCAAGAGAAATACTAAACAAGTAAGTATCAGGCAAAACTATTGCCATATACTCTGATAGCCAAGCAGCTCTAAAGGCAATTTTCTTACCAGAAATCAAATCACGACTGGTGAAAGACTGTCTAGAGGACTTGGCAGAGCTAAGTAGCCAAAACAAGGTGACCCTAGCTTGAATGTCAGGCCATAAGGGATATTAGAGTAATGAAAAGGCCAACGAATTAGCCCGAGAAGGCTTATATAAGGCCATGACAGGCCCCAAACCCTTCTGTGTAGTTGCAAGGCTTTGTGCAAGACATCCATCAAACAATGGATGCAAAAAGAGTATCAGGAATGGTGGAAGAACTATCCAAGACTGATACATGCCAAACAGTTCATCAAGGAACCATTGGCCAAGTTCACAAAAGACTTACTGGATAAAAAGGGTCAAATCGTTAGGATAACAGTAGGTCTTCTTACCGGACACTGTCACCTTAAAAGGCACATAAGTGTCATCAATCCAGCAGAAGAAAAAACTTTGTGTAGGTTCTGTGAAGAAGAAGAGGAAACATCATTCCACGTCCTGTACCAATGTAAAAGCCTGGGTGGAATGAGATTTCTAATATTCGGTGAAGAAAAGCCACTGTCATCAAAGCTACTAAGTCTAATATTTTTTTATTTTAATTTATTTTAATTTATAATAATTTATTTTAATTTGTACTCATCTGTCTGTATCTGTAAGGATGAGGAGGGTGGGTTGCTTCACTGCTACTTAAGCCTCAGTAGACCCATTATGCATTCTCCCGGGATAAATAGGACCTGCCTCTCAACTAGTTAAAAGCCTGCTGGTTGACAAATCGCCGAGTCCTACAGGCTAATAACGTCACCAGCATCACTAGATGCCCCTTTTCTAAAAGTGGTCATTTGATGGGCTTTTACAACCCCAAAGGTGAATGTCTGGATAGAGCTATTCTGTCCTCCCGCTCCACAGGGCGACCATGTAACTCATATTTTTATGCCAGAGCGAGTGTCAATTCAAAACTTTTAAACACATCTCAATTGAAATGTTTAAAGATTTGTTAGAAATTATTACATACCACTATATAACTTTAACCAATCCCTTTTTTTTATATTATCTTCTTGTTTAAATTACACTAAAATTTGATTTTCCATTTCTTATGAGTTCATGTGTATCTTTTTATATTATGCATAAGTTCTGAGTACAGGAAAATAAACATAAGTAGACTCATATATTTATGGGAACACTCATACACAAAACAATAGCTACATTACTTGTGGGTTCACGTATACCCACATTCCAACGTTACAATATTTAAAAGGACACCATTACACATATTTGACGTCTAAATACTTGTAGGGTCTGACCCCACAACTTTTTCATAGTGTGTAAGGTGTTTATTTGGAGTGTATAGATATTTTAAAGATAGCGTTAGAATCAGCGCGAGGAGATCTATATTGCTATGTGCGCAGTTTCAATGTCCCCACAGTACGGTATTATTCACATGGGCCCACATGTATGGTGAAACGTGTATAGGTGTGTGTGTGTGTGTGTGTGTGTGTGTGTGTGTGTGTGTGTGTGTGTGTGTGTGTGTGTGTGTGTGTGTGTGTGTGTGTGTGTGTGTGTGTGTGTGTGTGTGTGTGTGTGTGTGTGTGTGTGTGTGTGTGTGTGTGTGTGTGTGTGTGTGTGTGTGTGTGTGTGTGTGTGTGTGTGTGTGTGTGTGTGTGTGTGTGTGTGTGTGTGTGTGTGTGTGGTGTGTGTGTGTGTGTGTGTGTGTGTGTGTGTGTGTGTGTGTGTGTGTGTGTGTGTGTGTGTGTGTGTGTGTGTGTGTGTGTGTTGTGTGTGTGTGTGTGTGTGTGTGTGTGTGTGTGTGTGTGTGTGTGTGTGTGTGTGTGTGTGTGTGTGTGTGTGTGTGTGTGTGTGTGTGTGTGTGTGTGTGTGTGTGTGTGTGTGTGTGTGTGTGTGTGTGTGTGTGTGTGTGTGTGTGTGTTGTGTGTGTGTGTGTGTTGTGTGTGTGTGTGTGTTGTGTGTGTGTGTGTGTGTGTGTGTGTGTGTGTGTGTGTGTGTGTGTGTGTGTGTGTGTGTGTGTGTGTGTGTGTGTGTGTGTGTGTGTGTGTGTGTGTGTGTGTGTGTGTGTGTGTGTGTGTGTGTGTGTGTGTGTGTGTGTGTGTGTGTGTGTGTGTGTGTGTGTGTGTGTGTGTGTGTGTGTGTGTGTGTGTGTGTGTGTGTGTGTGTGTGTGTGTGTGTGTGTGTGTGTGTGTGTGTGTGTGTGTGTGTGTGTGTGTGTGTGTGTGTGTGTGTGTGTGTGTGTGTGTGTGTGTGTGTGTGTGTGTGTGTGTGTGTGTGTGTGTGTAAACACTCAAAAATATATGTCCGAGAGAAATTTTTGTATGTTTACACTGAACTAAACAACTGTCAGACATAAATCTCATGCAATAAATGTCAGATGTAAATGTACCTTTAGTCAGTAAAGAGGGAAAGTTCTGACAATTCATCCGAAAACGAAGAATGGATAAAAAGTGGAGACAGTATTGATGATGTCAGTATCAATTTAGAAAATGGAGAAGAGAACGAAATACCAATCAAATACGACTATATCCATGTAGGAGATTTTATTTTTGTGAAATTCTTAAGAGGAAAGAGAAAAACTTATTTTTTTAGGTATATCTGTGTGGTTCAGAAGAAATATTCCCGAAATGATATGAAAGTTATATCTCTTAAATCAACAAATGAAACGAGTACCTTCAAACTAGTTGATAGTGATAGAGGATATCATAAAAAAGTATCCCAACCGAAACTGCACAATGTCGGCGATAGAATAAAATATGTATTTCCAAAAAATATTAATATTTTTGAAGCCTAAAGCATCCATAAATTTTAATTTTTAATTTTTGTGTTATGAATTTGCTGTCTATTTTTATTTACTTAGTGTATTGAAAATTTAAAGTATAATAAAAGAATGTTAATTTGTGTCAATAATTGGTGTGTCAATTACTGGTACATGAAAAAAATCAAGTGTCAATGACTGGTACTTCAAAAAACTTTTACTATATTATTTCATGTGAAGCAAAATAATTAGAACTAAAAATACATCACTAATGAACTCGAGAAACAATAAGCTACAAGGAAAAAATGTATTATATGCTTAAATTTTTGTATTATTAGTGAAAATAATTATTTAATACAAATCAGTGTCTAAAGGTCTATGCCCACTACACCGGATCATACTATGACCGTGACCGTACCGGCATAGGCAGAAAAATATTCTTTGTATAGATTTAAATGAGACAATGCCCACTAGACCTTCCTGGCATCGACCACACCATCCTCATTTGAATCTATAAAAAAAAAAAAAAATCAGGTACGGTATAGTGGGCATAGACCTTTATAGTGTCAATTATTGGTGCAGTTACCTTAGTTGGCCAGTGGAAAATTTAAAAGTTATAGGCCACGAATAATTGGTTAAGTATTCAACTGCTCTGCTGCATCTTGACAGTTTTGCATCAAATTTAAAAGAAAACTGAACAGACCTAGTAACTGTAAATCAAAGCATAATACCTCGCATGATGCTTAAATCAACTTTCGTCATTAGAAGATTCCTAAGCAACCTTTTTAAATTTGGTGATCTATTTTGTTGATTTTATATTCAGCAATTTATTGTACATTTTGATCCTACTATAGAAATCAAATGTTTACTAGTTTAGATCTGGGTATAAGTAACCACAATTTAAATAGATTGTATGCTCCACACAAAAAAAAGCTCCCTGCTGACAAAAAAATTGGACAACTCCCCAAAAAGCAATTTAATATCTTAACACATTGCGTGTCACGCTATTATCGAGAAAATAGCCCAGGGCCTAAACTACATTTTTGCAATATTTGTATGTATTTACTCAAAATAAAGATTTTTTGATAATTCTGTTTTTTTATAGTTTTTAGCTATTTTTTTTTTCACTTTTTCTATGTCTCTCATATATGAGCAACTTGGTCCTGAAGCAAAAAAAGTTGTAATATTTAGGCTGGGGGCCATGTCTCTCAAATCCAGAGCTAAATTGACATACAATTATTGCAACAAGTGCCCCGGACAACCGCAAATATGTGTGTCATGTTTCAATGAAAAACATTAATTCTTAAATTTTTTCAGTTTTTCTTTTTGCAGTTAAAAGACGTTTTCATTTTGTTATTAGAATAAGCAATCCCAGAATAAATTTTGTTTAATTATTAGGAATAGGCTATTTCAGAATGAATTTTGTTTTATTATGAAAAATAAATATTTTTTTCAGTTTTTTTTCTTTTTGCTGTTGAAAGATGTTTTCACTTTGTTTTTAGGACAAGCAATTTCAGAATAAATTTTGTTCCATTATTACGAATAGCTATTTCAGAAAAAATTTTTGTTTTTATTACACAAAATAGATATTTTTCAAACATTTGTCCTGGTAAATTTATTTTTCCAAATTTGCTCAAACCAAGACCAATATTACTTTCCCCATAGGTCAAGCTTGGGATTCTCCATTTGAAATAAACGGTAGTGGGTATCACATTTGATATACATCGCCAGAAAGTGAGAGATGCTTGTCTCTCATAAATGAGCGATGAAGCCCCGACAAAATGTTTGTGTTTTGCATATATGATAGATGTGGCAGGCAATATGTTAAATGGGACTCAACTAGTTCAGAAGCTTTTATAATACCAACAATTTTATTCTCTTTAGAATGTTAAAATTACTTAAAACTTACTTTTTCTGCAAAGAGGACATGGACACTTTTGATTATTCTCATAACTCTTCTTTTTGACAGTCTTTTTACAAGAAGGTTGCTTAAGGGAAGGTAATTTGCGTTCATATGATAAGCATTCAGTTTTAACTACAGTATCACCTTTATATTCTATTTCTTCTTCATAATTACTTAAGTCGCTAGTGTTGACGAAATAGTCTGAGGCTTTAACTTCACTAATGTCGTCGACACTTGATACAGGCTCTATATCAGCTTCATCTTTACACCCAAACTTTACTTTATTGGGAGATGTTAATTGAGAATAGGGATGGTTTTCCAACTCAGTTGTATTTACGAAACGGTCACTATCGTTGTCGTTGTAACCGCTTGATACAGACTCTAAATTACCTTCTTCTTTATTCTCAATTTTTACTTCATTTTGAGATGTTAATTGAGACAACAACACATTCTCTTCAATTTCCACTTTAACAAAAGTAGTAGGCTCGGTAAATAAGACTATTTCTCCCTTTATTTTTAAAGACTCATCGTAAAAGTTGCATATCGTTTCTTGCTTGATATCCATTTTGTTCTAGACAATTTAACTTATCTTTATAAAAATACAATATCCATATATCCAATTATTGCAAATTACAATAAATAAATAAGCATAAACACAACACACAACAAAATCAAACAAAGGCCAAAGGCTTGCTTCGCCGGTTGCAGAAATTCAGGGGTGCTATTTTCAAAGTCGAGAGAATTCATTTCTCTCGAGAGAAATGTCATACGTCAACGTAAAACAGTATTTTTAGGGTTCTAAGGGCCAGTGTAAACTCACTGATTGTTTCTCACGGTTTATTTAGAGATAATTAAAATCCTCCTAAGAATTTTAAGCCTCGAGGCCTTTAAAAACAGCGTTTCCACATTGACGTATGACATTTCTGATGAGAATCTTGAGAGAAATGAGTACTCACACGCCGTGTGTTCCGTATATCACCTTGGTTAACCTGGTTAGTAAAATCGCGTTCCGTAAATGTCAAATTCCTGAAAATTGTAGATTTACGGGTCAATGTTCCTGAAATGCGGCTGGTACCAGCTGTCACCAAAGTGACCAAACTTTTTCATCGGTTGTTATGGTTGACGTTGACATTTGTGATAATCATCTGTCATATCAGTTAAATTTGTTTTGGACTTTTTTAATTTTAGAAGAAGGAATATTTTAGCAATCGTAAAAACATCAAAAAATAATATCTAGTTCAAGTTCATAAATATAAAAGACATGCAAACATCAACATCCAACAAACAATGCATTGATTTGACCTTTGACATTTAGAAGCGTTCCGTAAATATTTCACTTATCAAAAACCAAAAACGAAACCGTCCTGAAAACGCTAGTAACCGCTTTAACCCACATACTTATAATAGGTATACGGAGCAAGAGAGACGTCCGACCTGTTTAACAAAGGGGCGGCCATTTTTATACAAGATTACTAGTACATAGGTGACCAGAAATACAGCAATATGAAAACTTGGTTGCAGATGTCTAGGTCTTTTCACTTTTAAATACATCATTTTGTACAGATTTTTTTAAAAGAAATAATACAATATTATATCTGAATTAAATTTTTATTCTACAACAAAAAAAAATATTTTAATGTTTAAAAATACATGTTAGGCTGATAAATAATAGGCCGACAAATAATAGATTAAATACCTAAATACTAATTTTAAATGACAAAAGTACAGTAGATGAAGTTAAAAATATTAAAATTTCCAGGATACTTTATAATTAAATTGATGGTTGCATATTTGTTTTATTTTAAACAATTTACTTTCTTCTTGTATAATTTCTAAAAGCTACAAATTTTTAGTGAACGGGTCGTCCTTATTGATTCTGCAGTGAATTGTATTAAAAACTTAAAATAAATTTTGTCCAATCTCTATATGGCAGATAACCACAATAAGGAACGATCTGCTTTTTTTGGAACCCTAAAATAATATAGACACTTCTTTCATATCCTTTATTTTTGCTAAATTTTATTACTTACTTGTGGAATGTAACATTTGAATCTATTGGCAACAGTCTTCTTATGTTCTTGCAAGATCTTACAAGACAAGACATCTTGAATAAAGCCCAGTATAGAGAACTTATACTGGGATTAAAGTCTATTCACAAATGTTAAAATAAATAAAACGTTTATACACTTAAGAAAATAATATCCACAATCAAAATATTCTAAAATAACACAAAAAAATTTAACCAAATTCACAAACATATTAAAATTTGACACTTTTGACAAATAAAGATAAATTGGTTGCATAAGTTTCAGTTTGTTTATATAAAAATGGCGGTCATTTCTATCTTCTTTTATTAAACACTCAGTAAAGATGCGCAGAGGGTTTTACGCCGTATACCTATTTAAGTATGTGCTTTAACCACACCGGTAATATTCGGTGATATACGGAACATACGGACGGTTTGAAAATAGGTCCCCAGAGAATGAAGTTGTCAAATGTCATTTCAAATTGTCAAGTCAAAAGCAGGGTTGACACGGCAAGGATGCTTACTCTCTCATTGCGTTCGGTCTGCCAAGTTCCTTTAACACTTTTAACTCCAAACGACCCTTTTACCGTTAGGTTTAGTCCGATTAGTGACAGTTTAACACGCTTAAATGTCATTTAAAAGCACCCTAAAATTTGTCCCGCTCCAGCCCCTGACTGACCGAACTCGCCTTCTATAGGATTGTTCAATGCATCGTATAACCACAGCTTATTTATAAGCTGTGGTATAACATCGGAAGTATATGGGAAAATGACGTAGTTGCCGGACCATCAAATGCGCGAACTTAAAAATGAACACGATTATAAACTGCTCTGGCTTATATTTCGTGTAAAATAAGAATAGTTAATGGTGGATGTCATGTAATAAACGGTTTTTTTTAATATAAACCGTTCGAGGTATCTATTTCGAAATAAATGAGACAAGATAAGAAAAATCTTTATTATTGGAATTCACGTTAAAACAATACATTTGCTTTCAACGACCACGTTACAATACCAGCAATTATAGGTGATGGCACAATATTTTCTAATAGCACACATTTAAAATCTTTATTAAGTTCCCAATGAAAATACCTACATATATACGAAAAACAAAAGTATCACAAATTTTTTGTTGATTCTTTATATACAGGACAAGTCAAAATATTTGTTCAATACAAAAATAAATATACAAACAAAACTTAAACATAATTGACAATTTATGTGTACGTACTATCTTCATAATATCACAGTATTAATTACTCCATTTTTACTGCATCCGATCATTGAAACATTACTATTTTAATGTAGTGTAGAGGTAAACCACAAGGACAATGTATAAAACTTAAAAAAATAAACATATTTCAAAAACTCAAAAAAAAAATTACAAGGATTTCGATTTGGTGACTTCGATTTCCTTACATCGGATTACGAAATAGCTAAATATATGTTACCTTTAAACCTAATTTTTAATTGAGTTAATCACAAAATGAAAAGAAAAAATATAATTGTTTGGGAAGAGGTCATTTTATTATTGATTTAATTGGGCACAATTTTTAAAACATAAGCCCATTTACTCTTGACTTTGGCCATGTCAGGGAATCTTATGTTCACAGCATCGTTATCGATGGTCCACTGAAAAAGAAAAACGATTACAAAAATTATACCAACAAAAATAAAAAAAAATTGTGATTGAAAACTAAAAATGTATAAGAATATTTATTATTTGGAATAATTTTAATCAAAATAATTTTCACGAAATTGTATCCAATGACATTAAAAAAATATTTGTTTCTACACCCACATATGGATATTAGCTTATCTATACGCATAAACTACAAAACGAAAAAGTATGTCATTGCGTTCAACTGAAGGAATATATTTTATATCCATTCTAGGTAGTGAGAACACTGCAAAAAAATGAAATACACCAATCACAGTTCATATTTTGGACACCCCTACTATTATTTCAATATATCGTCAATATATATTTTTTAGTTATTGAAATTAAATATACATTAAAATGTTATTTTTGTGCAGAATCGATAAATAATAGCATTTTATTTGGTCCATATTTTGAAAAATAAATTTTAATCAAACTATATGAAACTATTTTAATTACGAATATTAAAACCAAAATCCTAAAAGTATCCATGGACGCGAGGATAGGTTACCCAGACAACACACCAAATCCCAGAGATATCCGCAGAATATCTTTTGTGGATATCCAATATATCCGCAGGATATCAGAAATATTCCGTGGATCTAATGTGGATATCCAAATGTCCGTCTATATCCAGGATATAGAAGATATCCTAATGGATATTCAGCAAAATATCTAATGGGTATCTTCCAGAAAATACAAGAAATCACAGAGATATCCACAGAATATATTTTGTGAATATTCAATAGATCCAATATGGATATCCAACCAAATGTCCGTCTATATCCCAGGATATAGAAGATATTCAGCAAAATATTTTATGGGTATCTTTAGTAGAGGTTCATAAGTAACCAATGATTATTGAATAACGTCGAAAGAAAATAGTAGAGATAAAAAATATTTTCAACACTCAAAATATTTTCAACACTCTGCCTTTGATTTTACCCACTAAGGAGAAATTCATCCTTATTAGGACTCTTCAGCAATAAATGAAAATTCTCGACTTCAGTCTCTAATGGAGTGGTTAGGACACACATTTCGATCGAACTCAATTACGGCGGGTCGAGCATGAGTAGATGCGATAGTGGTATCGCCATCTATACTTAGTAAGCAGAATCAAATAACATCTAGTGGATATCCACGATTATTTGCGTTCGTGTCTAGACTTTGATATATTTAGTGTATGTTCATGGGATATTGAATTCACCTTAAAAAAATTAATTTTAAATATCTGAACGGTACTATTAGCCACAATGGCGAGCACAATGGCGTAATTTTTAATAATTTGCTATATAATTACTATTATTTATGGACATTTGCATGTCTATAAATTACATTTCATGGATATAAAATAGATATCTACCATGGACTGGACATTCAGTGGATATTGAGATGTTCAGTAGATATCCAAAGGATTTGGTGTGCTGTCTGGGTAGGTTGCCTTCCACGCGAAAAGCCCGGTATCGAATCTCGGCTGGGGACTAATTAAATTCCATGTTTATTTTATAAATCATTAAAATTCATCAATTATTTTAAAATTAGTTATTTTGTCATAATAACCTTAAATATTTTTTTAAATTTTTAGATTTTCGTTAGTGGGTCGTAGAAAAAACAACAACAACTTGAGTGAATTGACCATATCCACTATTGTTGCACAAACTACTATATTGCTGTAAGTATTGGAATTTTTTTCTACTACATTAAATCAATAAAAACAATAGCAGTTTAAACATGTAAAAAATGGACGTCTGAGGCTAAAAAAAAATTGTTTACAAGTAAATTTATCTCTAAACTCCAATAAAAAAACAAATTGCAAAACCCACAGGTTCTAGCAGGAATATAACCTGGGACAAGAGCAAATCTAAGCCAATCCAAGGGTATTGCCATTACTTATTCCCTTTTAGTATATTTTTTTATTAAAAAACTCATTGATTGTAAGAATTTTATCCGGGTGCCATGACCTCCATGCCCCCTCACCCTCTGGAGCTGCCCGTGACCTGGGATCTATAGCATATCATGCTATCGCATTAACTTTTTGACAATCAGAGCATAAGCATCTTCCTCCCAAAATATAAATTTGAATTCAACAATTTAACAATCCAACAATTCAACAATTTAACCATTCAATAATAATTCATCCATTCAATAATTCAACAATTTATAATATCAGAATATTCATTATATACCAATCTAAAAATTCAAAAAATCATTAGTATACCTTTAGTATTCCATCTTCTTCATTTCCTAGCAAATTTACGACAGTTTTGACATTTCGAAAGAATTTTAAGGGAGATTTTAATGAAAGAATATTATCCTTGGGCCATTTCAAGGAAATAGCATAAAAAACTGAATCTTTGCTTGTATACCAAACGGCTGAAGTCAAAGTATCATTTTGAACGATCCATGGTTTTGTTCCATAAATGGCTTCTCCGTTTATTTTCAGCCATTGACCCATTTGTTGTAAACGTTCTTGAAAGATTGGAGCTATTATTCCATCTTTTGTTGGGCCAACATTCATAAGAAGGTTGCCTGAAATGAATAAATAGATAAAATCGCTATTTTACTGAAATATATTTTTAAAATAAAATATACTTACCTCCACAACTAATTGTTGACGCAAGTTCACTAAGAAGTTCTTCAATTGTAAAAAAATCAGAAAGTTTTGCATTTCTTCTAAAACCCCATGATTGTTTATCTATAGTCATAGCATTTTCCCATTTATGTTTTTGAAGGGTTCCTGTAAGCAAATAGGATTAACAATATTATAGGTAAAGTAGAACTCAAAAGTATAATTCCGAATTCTATCATTTCGGCGAGACCGCTAAAAATGAACATTTTAAACTATTACTATACATTTTGTAAGAAAAATATTTGATCTTACCAGGATTGTATCTATCCTTGCAGGAATAAATATCGCCATGTTTGCAGGAAGTACCCATTCCCCATCTATCATTAGTTACAATCTCATCTTTAACAGGACTATCATTATACAACCAAGCCAAAAATTCTGTGGACTTCCAGTAGGTGTCAGGAGCTTCCCAGTCGCCATCAGACCATAACACTGACGGTTGGTAATTATTTATAAGTTCCATCATCTCAGGAATCATTTTGTTATTTACGAATATTTGTTTGGTAAAATTGCTTGCTTTATCGGATCCGTACATTGGGTTAAACCATTCATAAAGGGAATGATATAGACCAAAAGTAAGATTATGAGATCTTACTGCCTTTGAAAGTTCATCTAAAATTGTAAAATATACATCGATTATAAAAGTTAGTTATAAAAAAGAAACACCAAACATTTAAAAAGCAAAGAAATAGTCAGTATTATTATATACGTAACTAGTATGGAATGTCCATTGAATGACAATTATTTTAATATATTAGTGAGATTATAAAGAAATATAGTTAGTCGGGTACTAAATTTTAACTGCAACTGCAATTGGTAGACTTCATATACTTAAACTATAAGTTACCGATTCTTCCTAAGCGAATAAGTTTAGTTAATAATAAATTAATGATAGCTAATATTTGAAAAAAAAATTACCAATAACATCTCTTCCGGGTCCTACATCAAGAGAATTCCAACTGTAAGAATATTTTGATGGCCATAAAGTATATCCTTCATGATGTTTACTGGTAAGAACAATGTACCTGAAAATATATTAAAACATTTACTATTTATTGCTTAGACAAACCCTGGAAATTTACAAGGCAATAATGTTTAGCCATAATAATAAACCTTTCCCGTTATTGATGATCTCTCTTACTCATGCGCAAAATCTATTTCTGCTTAAAATCATCAAAATTCATTATTCCAATTACACATCTGCAAATGTCATTTTGATTTTGCGTTTGATAGTATTGGTAGGGGAGCCAATGATACTTTTAGGTGTGTTATTTGTGAAAGGTAAAATTAGAAATATTTCGTTCATTCCTACCTTATAGAACATGGAAATAGTTTTAAAAAAGCCTGTGTAGAAAATGTCTTAAAAGCGCAAACTTGAAACTTTTATATATTATTTACATCAAAAGTTAGAAGAAAAAAGTTTGTTGCCATGTTCTTGGAATTCGACTCACAATACCTTTTTGCTTGTTGACAGGATATTTCACAGCTCGATTGCAAAAAAGTATTTCCATCTTCTACAGGGTAAGAATTGACGATACATTTATAATTTATCCAAAAAAGTTTCATGTTATTGTATAATATACGAGCAAATTGCCCCGGAACACCACGGCAAATAATAATAGTCACCCCACTTCGAGACAAGCTCTGATATCAAAGCTTTAGGAGTTCACTGGTAAGGGATAAGAGAATTATTATTCCGTATTATTACTAGTCGACAAAAATAGTTTGCTAATTAGACCAAAAATGGTATAGTTTGTTCTCTTTCTAAATGTAAGAAATAATCCTAATCTACGAAAATAACATATTCAATTAATAAAAAATGTACGTACCTGGCTCCAGAATCAGCAAAAATGTTTGCCCATTCATTGGCATCAAAAAATTCTGCCTTAAAGTCTTTAGCAAATTCTTGATAAGTAAATGTTTCCGGATAATTATGTTTCATATAATCGATATATTCCGATGATTTACCTAAGGTTTAAAAAATAGAGTAATTAAAGTCCATTTGTTTACATAACTAAAATATACGTACAAGGTTGGTAATATGGGCCTAATTTCTGCCTAAATTAAAAGTTGTGAGTAAGATAAAAGTACCAGAAAATGTTTTAGAAATATGACTAATATTCAAAAATTCGTGATTTAAATTGTTCGGTTCAACAGTGCTCCCTCCATACGCGTGGATAACTGCAGCCAGAGCTGGGCAGTATTTATATTTGTAAATACTTTTAAGTATTTAAATACTAAGTATTTAAATACTTTTGGGTGAGCGGTATTATTTGTATTTGAAGCTGCAACTACTTTCGTAAGTATTTAGTATTTAAATACTTTTTTAAAATATTCTAAATACTTTTTAAGAATTTAAATAATTTTCCGGTATTTAAATACGTTTCTGATATTTAAATACTTATATTTAAATACATTTCAAGTATTTAAATACTTTCCGATATTTAAATAACTTTTTACGTCAAAAATAAAAACATATGTTTTAACAAGTTTCAACTTGTTATTAAACCAAACGTGCGAAATAGTCTGGATGAAATGCTGAAGCATCAGTTCGTATTTAAGCGTTAGAGAAGATGCTTCATTGTGTTAGTTGTCAAGTTGTGACTGTTGTAATTTGTGTTACAGGAAAAAAAATAAACCAAGATAAGTATTATTATGATTTGTGATTTTACACAGTAATTAAAAAATGTTACAGGTATAGATGGTCAGTTAAAAGTCTATGCAAGAAAGGATATTATAATTCCAAATAAATCTGCGTAGTTTAAATCGCTATACAGATACACTGAACTGAACAAGAATTTACTTAAGAACTAGCTGACCCGGCAAACGTTGTTTTGCCATGTATATTATTTCTAGGAAACATTTTTTACTTTCCTATCTGTATACAGATATAAGGAAAGTATAGGAATCATGATTTTTTTCGACCTCGAGTTTTCGACGGATTTTTACGTTTTGAGGTCCCCTGAATCCGTTTTGACTATTTTCGCGATGATGTCTGTGTGTGTGTGTGTGTGTGTGTGTGTCTGTGTGTGTGTGTGTGTGTGTGTGTGTGTCTGTATAACGCATAACTCATGAACCGATACACGGAAAAACACCAAATTTCAAACTTAAGCTTTCTTCCAGCGTCTAATGAGCTGATTAGATTTTGGGCAGAGTCGGAACATCTGGGGGGGTACTTTATAGGTGGTCATTTTTATATTTTATGGAATATATCTGTTATTTACGTTTGGGGAAGAAAATTCTTCAAATGAAAGTTACTTCTTATTTTATTATCTATAATTTTTGTAATATACAAAATTTTCCTAAAATGGTCCGTATTCGCGAAATTTGACAAAATGTAAAAAAATATTTTTTTTTATTAAAATTGTTCAAACAAAAGTTGTTTGTAATATAATTCTCTATAATTTTTATCCTATAGATAATTTCTCTAAAATGGACCGTATTCGAGATATTTGAGAAAATGTGTAAATTTCGAAATTTGAAGAAAACTCAAAAACGGATAAAGAAAAAAACATTAAATTTTAAACTTATTTCGGCCTGACGTGAAATGATTAGATTTTGGACAAAGTCGGAACATCTGGGGGGGTACTTTATGGGAGGCCGTTTTTATATATTATGGAATATATCTGTTATTTATGTTTGGAGAAAAAAATTGTTCAAATAAAAGTTACTTCTAATATTATTATCTATAATTTTTGCTTTATGTAAAAATTTTCTGAAATGGTCCGTATTCGAAAAATTTGACAAAATGTGCAAAATTCTGATTTTTATGAAAATTGTTGAAATAAAAGTTGTTTGCGATATCGATCTCTAGAATATTTGTTCAAACATGATTTTTTTAAAATGGACCGTAATGGAAAAATTGTAGGAAAAGTACTAAATTTAAATTTTTCAGTATTTTCATTTTCAATGAATATCTATAGAAAAATGTTTCGCGGTAGATGTGGACAATGTATATATTTAGTTTATCCTCTAAACATTTATAGAGATGCTGCAATAGGTTGTACAAAATAACCGGAAAAAGCCTGTAATAACTAGATAGGAAAGTCATGTGTTGGACACATCAGATTTTTTAGTTCAATAAAAATAATTATCTACTATAAGTGTGCGGGGATGTACTTATAATCGAAAGCGTTGTAAACAATGAAAGTATGCTTAATTTAGGTTAATAAATTAATCTTTATTGAAGTACCGAATATATTTTAAATTACAATTCTTGATAGCTATCTAAACATCAAAAATAATTATTCATATTTGTACTATCACGATTGCACAGTTCAAAAAATTCGGTGAGCGTAGTTTTTGGTGGATTTATAGCACGATCAAGCGCTGTATCGTTCGTGAAATATACGCGCTGGCCGTTTTCAAGATGGACAACTAAATGGATAAATGCTGGATCCCGTTCATGAATTGGGAAACCGAAAATACGATAGACAGTTTCATTGGAACTGATATACCGGCCAATTTGGTAATCGTAATTTCATCATTTTGATTCAACGGAGGGGCATTTACATTAGTATTTTCAATTCTAAATACAGCCATATCACTTCCTTTATTCACATACTTGCAATTATATTTGATATTCTTCACCGAACTGCATGACTCAACATTAATATGAGCATTGAAGTTTTTGCTCAGCAGAGTTGAATATGTTAACTATAAAGTTTTTAATTAACAAATAAAAAATGAGGGTTGATCGTAGAAGGGTGAAAATCAAGGGTTGTATGTATATTTGTATGCTGTATCATAAAAAAATACAAACAAAAAATTTTGTTTAAAAAATAAAAAAAAATTTAGGGGTGGATTACCTTTAACATTTAGGGAGTTGAAAACTAAGGATTGTATGTATTTTTTAATGCCACATAATAAAAAAATAAAATTTTTTTTTATCCAAAAATAAAAAAAAAAATTGGGTGCACACCCCTTATCACTTAGGGGTTTGAAAGATAGATACTAGCCGATTCTCAGACTTACTGAATATGCATAAAAAATTTCATAAGAATCGGTCGAGCCGTTTCGGAGGAGTATGGGAACGTCAACGAACATTGTGACACGAGAATTTTATATATTAGAAGATTCTGTTGTAAAAAATGACAAGAGTTAAGGACGAAAAATGGCAAATACAAGAAAAATTATTAAAAGCAGTACTTTTATCCCTTGAAATTTGTGCAGTTTTTAGACACCCTGTATATATCTGTTAACATAACAAATTTTTAAACGTACTGAAAGGATTAAATAATATTTTTTCTGTTGTATTTATTAGCTATGTACTCTAATCTTGGTGTTAGGCCTTTAAGAAAATTACATAATTGTTTTATTATTATTTAAATACTTTTATATATTTTTATGTATTTATCCCAAACAAGTATTTAAGTACTGTAGGTATTTGTTATTTAAATACCTTTTGCTTTAAAAAAGTATTTAAGATTTATATAATCGTATTTATGAAAAAGTATTAAGTATTTAGTCCAGCTCTGACTGCAGCTTGACTTAAAATATTCACATATTATCAAACTTTAAATATAACAAAATTACAAATTAACAAATAATGATTTATCATTATAATCAAGTAAAACGTAACTAATCAGTAATCACTAAAGACCGGACATTTTAATCGCGTTCAAATAATTGGTTTTAATCACATAGGCGTCTCATTCTGGGTTCGCTATTTAAGACGGCAGACAGTGCGGCAGATTCTAATACTATCAGGACAAACCTCTTTTTTTTATTAAAACAAGATAAAAAAAGTGTACTGATATATACATAGACATTAAAACTAATACAAAAAAGTGAGATTTTTTTTTATCGTGTACCTATATTCTTTGTCTTTTGAATCATTTTCATTAAACAAATTTAATGTTTTCTTCTCACCAACGCCGAGGATATGTAGGATATTTTACAAAAGTTTTTAGTAACCTCAGATCCTTTAATTTGTGGCCTGAGAAATTTTCCTTAAAAAAAAATAACTTTTTTGATGAAGATGTTAAACTTTTCATAAGCGAGTTTAAGGTGTAGTAATGTAAACGATATTCTGTATGATATTTTTTTTATTATTATCTCTTATATAATTACAAAATATCTATTCCTCAATATTTTGGCGTGGTACACTACTCTCCTGCCTAAAATGAGGATCGAGGACCCCAGCTGCCTCCCCCGAATTTGTTATTTCCTCCAGAAAATTGGAAATTTCTAGCCTTAGCTGGTCCCGATTCATTGTTGGAGAAATTGCATCGGGGCCAAATATTAGGACTCTACGAGCGTTTGGACTAAGACGCTGTAGAGAGGGCCTAAAATGAATGTCAAATAGGCCCATCATATGTTGTCTTATACTTTCTCGATCCATTGTCGGTTAGTTGCCGGTGATATTTTTATTCAAATAAAGTCAATCCTTATATTATATTTATGAATATTTTGGCTTTTATCGATACCGTACATACCGATTTTTTGTAACAAAACATTTATGTTTTTATTTCCTGTGGATATTATGGTACTTATACACGATGAGACAATAAAATAAATGTCTGTTAAATTTCTGTAATGTATGTATTAATTCAATTGCTCACTCTATATAGGTATCTGTTGGTTGAAAAAATGTAAAAAGATAACAAAGAGTCGATAAACAGGAGATTTGAGAAGAAAGTGTCTTGTAAAAATATCACTAGATTTTTCCAATGAGTATATTTGTTTAGTTCAAAGGGAAAAGTGATAGAAACTGGAAACGTAAATATGGAAAATTTATTATCGGACTTTGATTGTTTTCGTCGTTTTAATGACAACAAATTATACTGCCGCAATTGTGATCAGGTGTTAGTTTTTAATGGAAAGTCAAGTATGACACAACATGTGAAAACACAAAAACACATGCAATCTTTAGAGGGATGTCCAGACAAAATCTTTTATGAAGATTTATGCAACGCATTTGTTTCTGCAAATATTCCATTAACAAAATTAAATAATACAATTTTCAAAAATTTTCTTTGTAAATATACTAAACGTAAAATACCGGATGAATCCACAATTAGAAAACATTATATTCAAAATCAGTACGATAAAGCAATGACGGCAATAAAAACGAAAATTTCCAGCAAATATATTTGGGTTAGTGCAGATGAAACGACTGACATAAAGGGTAGATGTGTTGTTAATGTTGTTGTAGGATTATTAAGTGCTGAAAATACTTCACAACAGTATTTAGTTTCTAGTGTGTTTCGTGAAACTGTGAACGCTGAAATGATTTATGAAATAGTGAAACGTGGATTGAACAATGTAATTGATAATGACGTTTCAAAAGTTTTATTGTTTATTTCAGACGCGGCAAGTGTAATGTTGAAAACAGGGAAACTATTACAAGAACATTTTCCAAACATGCTGCATGTAACTTGCCTTGCTCACGCGTTACACCGAGTTTGTGAGTTTATCCGTGACAGCTTTCCAGACATTAATTCGTTGATTAGCTGTTTTAAAAAAAATTTGTTAAAAGCACCGTCCCGAGTTTCTTTATATAAAGAAATATGTCCGAATATCCCCCTACCTCCACAACCAGTTATTACACGATGGGGAACTTGGTTACAGGCTGTGTTCTTTTTTTCGGAGCATTTCGACAGACTAAAAGTATTTATTTCCAACTTATCAGAGGACGCTCTCTCTATCACTCAGTGTAAAGGTTTAATAACAAAAACAACTTTGCAGTCGGAGTTAAATTTTCTTGCGACTTATTTTTCGTGTCTCCCAGAAACTATAAAATTCCTTGAAACCCGTAACTTACAATTATCGGTTGCTATGGAAAAATTTGAATCGACATTGTTACACTTAAAAAACGTAAAGTGGCCCTTACAAGATAAATTTAACCATAAAATAGATTGTGTTATTAAAAGAAATCCAAATTTACAGACTCTGAAACAAATCTCCCTGAACAATTTTAACGATTATGAAACTGCTTTAAAATATTGTGATTTTGTTCCACATTTTTCATTTGCTCCTGTAACGAGTTGTGACGTAGAACGATCGTTTTCTAGGTTTAAAGATTTATTGACTTCTAAAAGAAGTAATTTCACTGAAGACAATTTAGAAAAATATGCAGTCATACAAACATATTTTTCAAATGAAGAAGATTGATATTAATTTGTATTGTATATATTGTATATAATTGTATATTTGCTACTTTAGGATAAAGAGTGTATATTGGAACACTCTAAACATAAAACTAATGATGGTGTATCCTCGTTGATATATTTATTAGTCAATAATATATTAACAGAAAAAGCCAACAACATTATCCCACAACACAATAAAAAAATAAATAATAATATCATTTGTAATTATATAATAATATCCAACCAAATTTGAACTAAAATTTAATAAAATAATTATTGCAATGTAAATGTAATAATAAGCCCGCCCCAAATGTTACGCCCGGGCGATAAAAATCCAATATCTTATCTACTGTGTCGACCAGTTCAGTAAATAACTTGTTTTATTCAGAATGTATTATTCAAATCGAAGGTCCGCTCTTACCGTTACTTCGCTGATAAGAATAAATTAAATTGTCCGGTCTTTAGTAATCACACACACCCTTAGACACTCGCAAAAAATTGAGTGTATGGCCAGCTATTTAGAATCAATCTGACCAGCCGGCAGCGCGGCGGCTACGACTGGGACTGGCCGACTGTACGTCAGAATTGAAAGGAAAGATAAATCGAAATTAAATGATTTGAGGTTAAGTTTTTTAAAATTTACTATTTTTCATACCTTTCCAACTAGACCAAAACCATTCGGATCCAAAGCTCGGTACAGAAAACACTCCCCAATGGATGAAAATTCCAATTTTCGCATCATCATACCACTTCGGTAAAGGTCTAGTGTCTAAACTTTTCCAATTGGGTTCGTATTTTCCAGATGAACCACAAACACAAAATGTGACAGTCAATATAAATGAAAGTTTATTCATTATTAGTTTAGTTTTGCATCGAAACTAATTAAGAAATCACTTTGTTTTCAGTAAAATCCATATTAATAACTTTTGATAACCGATTACCATATCAATTGAAAAACAATAACAAGGATTAATAGAACGTGTGCGCACACTCTCATTCGCAAAAATCGCAAAGCATCAAATTAGTCAGTGGGATGGCTTACAAATTGATATTCGCGAAAAACCAGTTTCATTAAATATTTATACTTTTCAGGTACTTACATACATTTATACATTACGAAATTAAGAATATTTACAGTTTTTATGACACCGCAATACATTTTTTTTATTTGATTATAATACCGTTTATAGTTGAGGCGACCGATCTGTACCTCAGCGTGTAAATAATATAAGTACAGATGAAATAAATTAATAATTATTACTCAAAACAATTGCCTGATATGAAACTAAAAAATAACATACAATTATCCAACCAATACGATTACGGTTTTTACATTAACCTACAAATAAAAAATTATTTAATCCTTAAAAAAACTAATAGTTTTTTAAATCCCGTTGTGGGATAAAAGGCAGTATCTTGAAATAAGATGAGTGTATTCAATTAAAGCTCTTCAAATATTATCACTTGAATTTACAGCATAGGCATATATCACAAAGATAATATAAGACAGAAACAATCTCTTAAGTAATTAATTAATAATTAGGACACGGCAGGTAACATAATTGCCTTAAAAAAAAATTGAATACAAAAGCTAAGATGGAGGAATACAGTGAATAACGGTTTTGACTAGATTAAAATGTTATATAATACACTATAATTATAATCCTTTTCACTAGAAGTAAACCTCGTATAAATTGTTTTAAAAATATTTTTGTTTTAAAAAAAGTATCATTTTACATTAGTTATGTGTTTCCAAAAAAATTAAATGACTTGTTACATTATAAAAGTAGTTATAAACTGTCTGACATAATTCACCCTGTATAAGCTCAGATGTATTATTTTTTGTCAATTAATTGCTCTCATGAAGTGTAGTAAACGATAACATTTTTGTCCGAATTTATTTTCAAATACCAGAGTGGCATTACTAACGGGGCACTGCTTGGTGAAACACCTTCATGTGATGGGATTACACAATGTCCCACTACGTGCATGGAAGAGGAAGAAACCTCATATCATGTGATCTTCTAATGCGAAGCTCTTACTAGGCGACGTTTTATCCTTGTCGGCCTAGAACCGGAAAGAACGCCTCAGGAACACTTGGTAGGGAATCTATTAAAACTAACCAAAGACTATTCCAAAGATAGTACCTGAATACGGGGAAAGCAGGGGAATACAATAGACCCAAGAGGCCGCAGTGTTCTGGGCCAAACCTAACCCTACCTGCTTACAACCGATAAAGATAAAAAAGAGTATTTAAAATGTAACAAATAAATTTAATAGCGTTTATTTTTTTTTTGTTGAATTTAAAACAATGTTCAGAAATGCCTCCCATAAGTAAATTTGAAGGAGGTATGATAGTGGGTCTACGGAAGGCTGGGATGTCATTTCGGGAAACTGTAAACAGGATTGGCCGGAATGCTACAACAGTGGTCTATAAATCATCACCATACACGTCGAGGGGCACTGAGCCTTTAAGAAGAACCACTTATTACGCAGATCCTGAAGAACGCCTCTTAAGAATTAGTGCCCTAAAAGACCGTTTCAGTACAACCAGCGACATCGGACATGCCTTTTAGAGTACCTACGGGTTGACAGTTAACAATGAGAACAATTTATCGACGAATTAGGGCTTATGGACTACTGTTTTCGACTCGTATTGCCATTGACCGTCATAGACAGCTACAACTGACATGGTATCAAGAACAGGCTCAATGGAATGAGGAGTGTGATCGGATTGTTTTCAGTGATGAGTTGCATTACTGCTTGTGGGCTCATGATGGTCATAAAATAGTCAGGCGAACACGACGAGAAAGGCGCCAGCTTCAATTTTGCGAGACTGAGCTAATTAGAGACGTTATGATATGGGATGCCATAGCAGTTGGAAGCAGGTTACCTCCAGTATTTTTAGACAGAAACACGAACGCCCAGTTCTACATTAATAACGTGTTACAACCTGTTGCGTTGATATACCTTCAGCAACTGCAAAACATATTTCAGCAATATAACGCCAGACCAGATACCGCTGCAGTTTACAGAGGCTTTCTCTGACAAGCTAATGTAACCACTATTCCATGGTTTGCAAAGTCACCTGACATATCGCCCATTGAACATGTATGGAATATGATAGGTGTAGAAGGCTCGATTGATTGCAAGCTCTTATTGTTGGAAATTGAGTATTAGTGACTCAAGTTACTGGTACTCCGTATTGTTGATGTATTTTATTTTCTTTTTGTTTAATCTTGGTTTGAAAAAAGTTATGACTTTTATAATTTTTGTGAATTGTCTATATATTTTTATATTAAATAAATAAGTCTTCCCCCTCACTATTTGTCGTATTTGTCGTTCTCTATCAACCTGGTGTTAGGTAGTTGCACAAGCGCAACACTTATATTTGATGTAGACCGACTACGTTACGAGGTTAGATTAGCCTGGGAAAATATATCTCAGGCAGCTTGCCACCAAGAGTTACAGAGTGTCAAAATTATAAAGGTGCAACTCACTACTGATTTTTAAAGAATTGCTGTGTTTGAATATTCACATCAAATGCATCTGAAATGTTGTAAATCTTTGATCACGTGATTCAATATAGGTACGTAAATGTAGTAGGACAGAAGTGTCCGATGTGGGCAAATAAACGTTCGAGATGTAAAAAATGCATCGGATGTGGATATTCAATCGCAGCAAATACCTTTCAATAATTTTTCATAATTTGATCGATTATTATTCCTATTTATCCCAATAACTTCCCAAAATATTAATAAAATATATTCACATTTACTGGGTGTTGCAATTTCAATCACACACGGTATAATTGCACTTTAAAAACAGTGGCGGCTCGTGAGCACTAGCGGCAGTGGGGCACACACTGGAAAGGAATCCCGGGATTCGTTTTTCCCTTAGGAAAACAAGTTCTCCGCTTAATGAAAATTAAATATATTTCAAAACAAATTAAATATTACAAAATTGAAGACTAACTGCTAGGTACCGCTGCAGTTGTATACTATTTTTTATAGTTGAAGTCCACTCTTCTGGATTTTTGGCTAGCGAAGTGATCGATGACCAGATTATTAAAATTTGGAATGAACCGAATAAGTTTTTTTTCGATGGATAACATGGCTAACGCGCACAATCTTTCTTGGCACATAGTGTTCCTTAAAAATGTTTTAATACGTTTTAGTGTCGAAAAACATCTTTCACTCTCCACTGTGGTCATGGAAATTGTACACAGGATAGTTTGCAGCTCCACAGATTCCGAAAATGTAATTGTAAAATTGTTCTCAAAAAACATTTGTAATAACGGTACGGCCCCATTGTGTTACACAAAGTCATCTCGAGTGTAAAGTATGGACAGTTCGTTTTTTAATTTTAAGCTGTTTACGTTTGGAAATAAACTACACACAGTTTTAACGTCCTCGGTAGTCTTTCAATTTTTCACTATCAAATAAACTTGAATTGTTAGGTGGGTAGTAAAACTAAAACGTTCATTTACCTGCACTACTATTGTATCACAAATTTCCTTACATATCATTAAACGATGACGCACCGTTTAAAATATTTTGTACGGAATTTCCCGCAGAATTATTATTAGTGAAAAAACAATTATAAATCACACTTATCAAACGGATTACGGAAATTTACGGCTCCAAAATATCAACAAGCAGCGCTAATTGAAGGTAAACCAATAAACCGAACCATCGGTACAGCACGTTACGATGAGGACAGCGCCACCGCATCTCTTCATCTCTTGCTAAGCGATATTGTCGTTGTCCTTGTTTTTCGCGTTATAATGAGAGAGAAAACAACAGAGGCACACATCTACTGTGCCCTGTGCCTATCTTCCACTTAATTTCGGCATTCTCGGAACGTCGCTCAACGCGTGGTCGTCCAGTGTCGTGCCAACGCGGTTTGCGCTGAATATTAGATAAAATAATAATAGGCATTGATGAAAATATAAAATATGTAAGTTATTATTTTTTTTGGTTGCCCAAGTGACCTTACGGGCAAACCGTCACTGTTTAGAAAATTCTTCCTAATAAACTATAAAATGATAGAATCTTACTTTCCGTTACTATTAACATTCAGCTTACATACTATAAAATGATACTCTCGCACTTTGGATTCTGTATACTTAAACTTCAAGCATAGCCGCTTTAAAATAATACAATAACAGTTTTGAGTGGGTACATTAAACCTACCCACCATAAAAATGACAAAATCGCACTTTGGATACTAAACTTGAAGATAAGTACCTATTAATTATAGGTACATTACCTACCTATATAATTTTATTAACAAAACAGAGAAATATAATTATTTAAAAATATGTATGAGATTGCACAACAAATAAATCTAGAGGAAAAATTATTATTTACTATTAAAAATAAATACTAAATTATTAGAGCTTTTCTGCTTTGATGGTTTGCTTGTTTCAAAATGACTAATATACCTAAAGATTGTTTTTAATTTGTTTGTTTTAAAAAAATTGAACAAGTGTCCCGAGATATTACTTTATCCAGACTAGACTTGATGCAACTGGTATGAATTTTGATGCAAAATAAATTATCTAACTGCTCGGAATATAGAGGAAAATTTAAACACTGTTTTTTACTTTTTAATAGTTTTATTAATTTTTGTGCAATTTTTTAGAAACATTGTTGAAACTATAAAAACACCATTAAAACAGAATATTATGTTAAAAGTATTAGTTAAGTGCGTTTGGACTCAATTTTTAATAAAACTTAGTAACATTTTATTTCACCACTGCAGTTATCTTTAATTTCATCTAAACGCACTTTTTGGTTGTTTAAACGAAACATTTGGTTGTAATATAAATATGTACTCTACATCATGACTTCAATTCTTCTAAAAAATTAAATCGTCTAAAAAATAATTTGTGTATGGATTCGTTTTAACATCAATTTGAGGTCTCCTAAAATAAAAAAAAAAAGTCGGGTAAAAATTTAATACAAATCAGCAAGAAATAAACAATCTCGCTTCAAATCTCTAATGGAAAAAGGGTCTTGAATGAAACCATTGTATTTGTTTGAAATATCTTTGTGCATATTAACAAATCCAAGATAATCATTCTTGCGGAAAAAAAATTGTGTTGATTAAATATAAAGTAAACCTAATCCAGTAAATCAAAATTTACCGTATAACTTTTGTAAATCTAATTATTTACTTAATAATATTGAAACTTTATGTGATTTATTTTAAACAAAACTCTTTGTTATGATGGGTAGACTCCAAAGAAAATTAAAAAAACAAGGAAGCTGTAACTGTACTGATCTTTGTATCAACTCTATTTGTCTTAGAACAACTACGGTAAACAACACTGTTTCGCAAGTACGATTTGCACTTTTAAAATTATAAAAACTAAATAATGTTACCTGATCACTATCTCTTTGTTGTTCTTTATCTAATAAAGGCTTAAAGCTAGTACTGCTTTCATCTTTGTTGAAGCCTGTATCAAAGCTTGTTAAGCTTGTAGAAGAATTAGCTTTGGTTAATAAAATCTTAGGCGATTTTTCCCTCTTGGTTTCGAAACTGCAGGTCAGAGGAATATATTTTTTTGGTGAAGTTTCAGATCCGTCGTCTCGTCTAAAAATGTCTTGAAAAAATTTGAATGGTGAATTTTTTCGGCTCGTTTTCAACTTGTAGTACAATTCGTCTTCAGTCACTAGAGACACTCCTTGTTTATTATTACTTGGCACCTAAAAATTATTTACTAGTATTTTATAGATATTTATATATTTTGTGTTGCAATATTTTCTTTTTTCGAAGATGAATCGAAAATATAAATATGAATATTTCTTTAAATAACAAAATGGGCATGGGCAATGCTATTAACACCATTAAACAAGTTTTTATTGTTGTTTTATTGTGATATTTTACCAATATATGTTATTGCTATATGTTATTGTTATAAGTATTTTATTGTTATACATATTTTATTGTTATATATTATTGTTATATTTTATCATTATATTTTATTGTTATATTTTTAGAATATTTTATTTGTCTAAAAAGCTTTTTCATGCACGTAGCAGATATTATAAAAGAATGAATTTTATTATACAAAGCAGAAACATTTTCACTTGCTGTAGTTAGGAATCAAATTATACTATAAATAACTACATTTAGCTTTCAATATACAGCAACTAAATTATTTTGATTAAAAAATAACAGCCAATAACCTATAAACAAGCTTTGATAGCTATTTCATTCCAATAACGTAGTTTCATCAAGACCAGATAATACGAGTATATCCATGCTAATTTTACTATTACCTTTCCTTTATTGAAGATCGATTAGAAGAAATAATATCTTGTTGGATTCATTGACATCTTACGGCTTAAGTATACTGTATTTTTAATGAGTAAAATTTCACATGTTTGGTTTTTGAAACATTTATAAAATCAAAGTAATATAAAAATCTATAAGCTGACAAGAATCCAACGTACAAAACTAACGTGTTTTGTATAGTCCGTTATTATCATTTCATTTACGGATTAACCTAAAAATATAATTGTGAAAGAGGATTTTTTTAACAAGATAATTACTTGTTATATAAGTTTTATTTTGTAATTTTGATCATTGAAGAAAGAAGGCTCTTTATGTGTTTTGTCCAGTTTGCAGATATTCGGCTAGCGTCTCGGCTGTGGTACGCTTCTGGACTCAACAATAAAATTCATCTTCCATTCCTATACTAGTTAGTATTGTAGTTACTACTGTAATTATTATTGCAATTATAGTAAAAGTAAATGTTTTTATTCCATTTGATTTCTAATAATTTATGTTTAAGATTGTGCTTTCTGTATCTTTAAGATGAAAAAGGTGGGTTACTCCACAGTACTTAGGTCTCATTATGCCCATTGTGCATCATCCAGGGTCATACAAGACCTGTCCTTTAACTTGTCAAAAACCTGCTGGTTATCACTGAGAGGTGTCTAGAAACAGCCAGACTCCCAGCTCATCAAAATCCTGCAGGTTACCAACTTGTAAAAAGCCTGCTGATTATCACTGAGAGGTATCTAGAAACGGCCAGATTCCCAGCTCATCAAAGTCCTGCAGGTTATCAACTTGACAGAAACCTGCTGGTTATCGCTGAGGGGTGTCTAGGGATAGCCAGTCTTTCAGGTCAGATAACAACGCCGAGAGGTGTCTCTAGATGCCCCATTTTTAGAAGTGGCCATCACGATGGCAAATACCCAGGTAAAGCCATTATGTCCGCCTCTTTCACAAGACACTTATTGTTCTTCCATTAAATTTAAATTGACCATGTTTAATAACATTTCTGTTTAACTTATGGCACAAAAAATAATAGATACTCACCTGTAATGTATTAGGACTTGTTGCATTTTGGTCATTAAACGGCGATTTTAATATTTTATTTACGTCTATAAGATTTTCAGGTTTAACTAGGAAAGATGGGCGTCTACTTCCACAAGTAGATGGTGTTCTAGCTTGAATTTCTTGATTAAGATCATGCGTTGTTTGTTTTTTTCTCCAGTAGTTCTTTAATACTTGCTTTAATGGTTTGCTTTTAACACCATAAAGAAAACCATTTACAGAAACCGATAGAAGGAGAAGACTGGAAGATATTGCATAAAAATTTGAATTTAGATAATATTCGTAGATCTTTTTTGTGCTTTCACTGAAAAAATAATAAATTTATATTTTGTATACCTAAATTTAATATCTCAGACTGCTATAAATTAAGTTTGTTACGTTGCCATTCTAGCAAATAGAACATCTGGAAAAAGAGGTAAGTATATGCGAGGATGAAATAAACATAAACGATAAAAATCTGATGTGTTCAACACATGACTTTCCTATCTAGTTATTATAGGCTTTTTCCGGTTATTTTGTACAACCTATTGCAGCATCTCTATAAATGTTTAGAGGATAAACTAAATATATAGATTGTCCACATACATCTACCTCAAAACATTTTTCTATAAATATTCATTGAAAACGAAAATACTGAAAAATTTAAATCTAGCACTTTTTCATTACGGTCCATTTTAGAAAAATCATGTATAAACAAAAATTATAGAGATCGATATCGCAAGCAACTTTTATTTCAACAATTTTCATAAAAATCAGAATTTTGCACATTTTGTCAAATTTCTCGGATACGGACCATTTCAGAAAATTTTGACATAAAATAAAAATTATAGATAATAATATAAGAAGTAACTTTTATTTGAACAATTTTCTTCTCCAAACATAAATAACAGATATATTCCATAAAATATAAAAACGGCCTCCCATAAAGTACCCCCCTAGATGTTCCGACTTTGTCCAAAATCTAATCATTTCACGTTAGGCCGAAATAAAATTTAAGTTTAAAATTTAATGTTTTTTTCTTTATCCGTTTTTGAGTTTTCTTCAAAATTCGAAATTTACACATTTTCTCAAATTTCTCGAATACGGTCCATTTTAGAGAAATTATGTATAAAATAAAAATTATAGATAATTATATTACAAACAACTTTTATTTGAACAATTTTTTTAAAAAAATATTTTTTTTACATTTTGTCAAATTTCTCGAAAACGGACCATTTTAGGAAAATTTTGTATAGAACAAAAATTATAGATAATTATATAAGAAGTAACTTTTATTTAAAAAATTTTCTTCTCCAAACGTAAATAACAGATATATTCTATAAAATATAAAAATGACCACCCATAAAGTACCCCCCAGATGTTCCGACTCAGCCCAAAATCTAATCAGTTCATTAGACGCTAGAATAAAGCTTAAGTTTAAAATTTGGTGTTTTTCTGTGTATCGGTTCATGAGTTATGTTATGCGACACACACACAAACACACACGCACGCACGCACGCACGCACGAACGCACGCACGCACGCACGCACGCATGCACGCACGCACGCACGCACGCACGCACGCACGCACGCACGCACACACACTCACACAGAGACATCATCGCGAAAATAGTCAAAACGGATTCAGGGGACCTCAAAACGTAAAAATCCGTCGAAAACTCGAGGTCGAAAAAAATCATGATTCCTATACTTTCCTTATGTCTGTATACAGATAGGAAAGTAAAAAACTAAATATATGAAACCAGCAAAAGAGAAAATAAAGAAACACCCCAAGATACAAATTGTTAATTTTGATGAAAGCACACTGAGATATCAAGTTTAGGTGAATAATAGTTTATTTATTTTTTTGATAATTTTTATTTTACCTGTTACCAAATACTTGTAGAACGGCTTCCGTCAAAATAATACAGTAATAAGGAACATATAATATTATAAAAGATCCAACGAATTGAAGCATATTATACGGGGCGCTATGAAACCTCGGTGTAGAAATGTGTGATGGTGGCGTACTCATTCTACCAAAGGACCATGAAAATGGATTTTTTTGATGCGTTATAGCCACTTGAGCGGAAATAGCTACTTGGTATATAGCGGAGGCTATTCTGTGTTTGTGGTATCGCGCTATAATGAAGATCTACAAAAAATAAAGGTTATTTAAAATGGTTTTATAAACATTTTTCTGTAATTTGGGAAATTAATGTTAACAGAATTTGTAAAAAATAACTTTCATATCTATCTTTAGCAAATTTTAGGCATATTTCTAGTATTTCATTATAACTTGTTCGAAAATTTTGGAAAAAGTAATTTTATGATTGAATTTAAATGTAAAAAATATTGAAAAGAAAATAGAAAATACTTTCCTAATGTTTTAATTAAAATTAAAAACAACTAATCTCCCTAACCTGTGCGGCCTGGAGTCATCACGAATTGTTTCGCAAAAAAATATACATAAAATAAGAAAAATACATAAAATAAGACAAGTTAAAAGGTATCATCAATGTAATTCGTAGATTGGTATGGTCTATCCATGGCAGGTCTATGAAATATGATTTTTGACAATGTACAATATGTAATCGAAGTAATCGAATAATCGAATAATCGAATAATCGAAATAATCGATTAATCGAAGTAATCGAAAATAATCGATTAATCTTAAATAATTGGATAATCGAAAATAATCGATTAATCTTAAATAATTGGAAAATCGAAAATAATTGATTAATCGAAAGTAATCGATTAATCGAGGTTCACTCAGGATGTACAGCAGCACATTTTTCTACATTAAGCTAACCAAATTCTACAAAATTTAAAAATTAATATAGAGTTTATTGAAATAAAATTACTATTTTAAAGATAACACAAAAATTGAAAACGATAAATTTTACTAATATATGAAATAAATCTGAGAAAAAACAAAAAATAAACAAAAACAAACAATTACAAAAAAAAAACAAAAAATGGCCTCAGTCGGGATTTAAACTCTGGTCATTCGAATGAAAATAATTTACCCAAACTGCTGAGATAATATCTTTTACATTTTTATAGCTTAAACTTTATTAATTGTTTTTTTTATTAAAATTATCAGTCTCTTTGTAAATATCTAGTGGATTGCCATTGTATTGATTCTTCACAAGAGTCACTTCATCTTTAATTGTATTTAATCTCAATAGATAATATACAAGTGGATGTAGAAAAGCGCATCATTATCATCATAAAAATTGTTCAATATAATTCAAGCTTAACTTACCTTAATATTGGAAATTATTATAAATGTGGCCGGTAAAAGTAGTGTAAACGCTGCATAAATCGTTGCGTACCACAAAATTTGAGGTTTTGAATTTATATTTGGTTCACATATACCAATACGAGGTATAAATGTATAAGGAATATCTACCAACACAGGAGGAGCACTGACCAAGATTGAAACCATCCATACTGCACCAACCCCAATCAGAACCTAAAAAATATGCAATAGAAGTTCACTAGCTTTTTTTAATTATTTTAGTAATTACATTTGATTTTCGATTACCCTAAAATTATGGTAGTGATCCTTTTCAAGGTCATACTAGTATATTACTTGCCATGTTACAAACCTATTACTTCTTATTCCTTCCGTTGGTGGTTTACTTATGTGACAGGCGAGTTCTTCAGTTAAGATTCGCTAATTTTGATAGCGTTATATTAACTGCTGGACTTCCCCAACTCTGATCGTTTTAGGACGGAGGAATCCTGTAAAGTTTGTATGGGTACCTTTACATAGGAGCATTGCCGTACTTTAAGAAGCTGGTAAGAAAAGACTGGTAAGCTTGCCTTTTACAGGGCCTGATATTATAAAAAAGTAGTGTGTAAAGTAAACATACAAAAGTTTCCAGAACTTTGCCTTTACCAATTGGATCCTGTCGACTTTAAACAAGTCTCACTAAACTCAACCATGGCCTTCATCAAAATGTGTGGTGGATTTAAGCATGCGCCACAATAGACCCTTAAGGGTGTCAGTATAAAGCGATTATATCATCCCACAACATAACCTAACAATATATCATTTTTTATTTCAATATGTCTTTATTTTCAATGCCTCATTTTCATTTTGAGTTTCGTCTCCTATCAAATTGTTTTCATATTGTTGTTATTTCATGATTTGAATAGCGAACTCTTCTGGTGATATTAAGGTTAACACTAATACATAGAGAATGAGAATATATTATTTGTTCCTATTATGAAAATACTGGGGTTCTCAAATCACAACAAAAAGTTTTTTGTTAAATATTTTTTTTTAATTTAACAAAAAAATTAATATTTTTGTAATCGCTAGTCTCAAAATGATCTACTTTACGCAGACAGTTGCATAATCTTCATTCATTGTCACTAGTTGTGAAAAGAAAACAAATAAAAATAAACCTTTTTAGTAATAAAATCAATATTATATTATTATTGATAGTTTATATCAAATAAGGGCAGGTTGACTTTATTATTATTATTATTTTTTGCAGATTTAAATTGGAAAATAAGGACTAAAACAACATTATTACTAATCAAATTTTATTTATATGTAGCCAACCTTCTCTCCTTTGATATAAACTTTCAATAATAATGTATAATGATTTTAAACCCAAAAAGATTTTCTATATATTTGTTGTTTTTTTTTTCGTAACCAGTTTCATAAGCCACTTTATGCAACTGGTTGCATAAAACAGATCATTTTGATCCTTCAATAATTACAAAAAAATATCAATTTATTTGTCAAAATTAGAAAAAAGCAAAGACTTTTAACCTTTGTGACGAGCCACTAGTAGTACCATAGATAATAGATATTCAAAAATGCATTTGCTCATTTGCACATACTTTATTAAAAATAAAACAAATAAGAATTGATAACACAGTATGTTAAATGGTTGGCACATAAAGCTAAACAATGTGTTATGAATTAAATTGTAGTTATTACTGTATGTATGTATATTATTGTGCAAATTATGGTAGTCATCGACATGCTATTTTATACAAAAATAATATATAAAATGTAATTTGTGCCTTAAAACTTACGGGATGGTGCAAGTGAGGTTTGCTACATTCTATTCATAATTTGATACCTTCTTGGAAGTAATAATTCGACTATAATGCAACGGCACGGCAATTATATAAAATCTATCGTAATTTAATCCGCATATGGTCCATAGTGCCAGGGGCTGTAATAAAGTAAAAAAAAATCCGTGCAGAAGACAGGGCGTTCCAGTAGAAGACCATTCTTTGCCGTTGACAACTGGTACGAAAAATGCCAGAAAAAGAAGTCCTATGCAAATATCGATGACACCCAAGTGGAAAAGTAATATGTGATTGGCTGATTTAAACTGAAAAATAAAAAAACATTAGCTTTAGCTTTGAAAGCATTGTTTAAAAAAATTGTGTAGGTACTTATTATTATTGAAACAACGCTCAAAATCTATCCGAAATACCTATATATTTTGTAGAGCTATTTTTAAGGGTATGCAAGTATGACATTTAACAAATAATATTATATTAATAGTAGTAGAAAAATTATACAAACCTAATAAGGTTTTAGATGAATAAGTTAAGTTACACATGTGGGATGTGAACACCATTTAAAACAACTAATATTAGGCAAATGGCAGTACCAACAAAGAGTGGCCGATATCGAATGTTGAGTCGGTATATATTTTAAGTTAGAGATCTGAAGCATAACAAGAAACTGGGATATCATACGAAGAAGATAAGCTATAGGTTTGTTCTGGTTCTCAAAATGAAAACTGTTTTGAAACTGCGCCGGACCGTATGCGTAAAGGCAAAAAATCCCCGACTGTTTGAAATTCTTGGAAAACCAGAACACGTCATGAAGGTGTTTTGTTTATTGTTTATTATAATAATGAAGTTCCTTTTGAAAGCTCAGCTTCAAATAACATTTGCATGTATATGTTTATCATTATCATCACATTTCAATGGAATAAATAAAAACAGAATATTAAAAAATTAATAATTCTAAAATTGCTTTAATTTACAAATAAAACAAGAACAAGAGACATTCGTCCACATATAAATAAACAATTTGGGATTGTATACGTTTCGTATGGTCTAAAAAGCCAATACAATATTCATAACACTTCAAAAACGCATGCGCGGTCAAAACAGTCCGAGTCGATCCACACTCCCAAGCATGAACACTTTTTGACTGTTTACAACAATCACGGATTATTTCGGATACGAAACCAGAACACTGGACTGAGAGATCCGAAGTAGTCCCAGAAAAACCAGAACACTTTTTATCTACTGCGCATGAGCCCGACAGTTGTGGATCGTTATTTCTCAAAACCAGAACAGACCTTAAGATCACTCCAATTAAAGGGTCATTGGAAACCAGTGACGTAGGTAATAAATAGGTTGTGGTTTCTAATATCTTGACCGAGTAATAAGTGTGGCATTTAACCAAAACCCCGAATTTAATTGGTGTAGTAGCCAAATATAAAGAAATCCCAGACAGAAAAGTATCAGACCAAATAATCTATAAAGTGAGAAATTTATAAGTATTCCAATTTAGGCGGAAGAATGAAGCATTTTATTCTCGTCTGCTTTTTTCAACTACTGTTAATATAACTGTCAAACTTTCATAGGCTTAAAAATGGCTCTACCTATGTATATCCGAAACCTGTCGCCGTATTAAAGAATATATAATAAAATACAGAGTGTCCCGAAATTAGACGGTCATATTTTAACAGCGTACTCTACATCCTAAAATAGGAGTAAAAGTTCATGCAAACATAGGTTCGAAAACGTTTCTTTTCCGAGATACAAGGTGTTAAAAGTGAAGTCCTGATGACACTCTTTTGTAAATATTTTCTAAACGTTTAAAGATAACAACTAAGTAAAATTTGGTGCAAATGCTTAACTTTTTACGCTCTATTTAATGGACTAAATCCCAGTTTTTGATCATCTTCATAGGTGGGTAAATTAGGGGGGGCTTAGGGTAAAATTGTCCTAAGTTTTTTGTGGACAGTTTTTAACATTTTTGACTATAAAATTTGGAAAACTAATGTTTTCTTTATAATAAAGCTACTACCTCGCTAGGACGCACCATTTTCAAGAGAAAAGCATTTGAAAATTTCATGATAAGTTGATGTTATCTTATTCGAAAGTGTAAACAATTAGTAGGCCTGTGAAATCAGAAATTTTATTTTTCTTTTACTTTGGAAAACCGATGACTAACGAAATTTTAGAAAATATTTACAAAAATGTGCCATCAGGACTTCACTTGTAACACCCTGTATCTCGAAAACAAAACGTTTTCGGACCTATGTTTACATGAATTTTTATTCCTATTTTAGGATGTAGATTACGCTGTCAAAATATTATTGTTGTTTTTATTGTTGTTTTTGTCGTTGCCGTCGTTTGTCGTTTGTCATTTTGATCGATTGTCGTTTGATATGAATAACAACGGTGTGGAGTAGTTATGTCGTTGTAAATGTGTTTCAAAATAATATTAAATAAAAACATAATATATAATTTGTTTTATTGGGAAAATGATACAGTTTAATGGTGGATAAAATTCGAAAAATTTATTTCCATATTTGAAAAAAGCACAAACCAATGATGGGCATTTTGTTTTTGAATAATGAATCAAAGTGGTTTTTATTAATTTTATTACGTTATAATTAAGAATAATTACCCAGACTGTATTAAAGCTACAAATTTATGTTGATTATGTTGAAAACAGTATTTAATAAAAAACCTAAACTCACCTGTTTAGTTAAAATAATCGCTATCAAAATGTAACCATTTAATATTAGACCTGCTATTGCTGACAATATGAGTAGTATTGAAAATAATAAGGATTTCATGCCACTAAGAGATCTCCATTGAGCAGTGTTCTGTCTTTTGTTTTTATAGGACAATCTATAATTAAAAAAAAAATCAATATTTATTATTTCTATAAATGAAAAGAGTGGTTAAATAAATGAAAAATCATTTTAATCAGAATTGTACTAATTATGAGAAAAACTGATATATCCTTTGTTAAAGAATATAATAAAAATAGACACTCATATTACAATACGTTTATTTATTTAAACAGTTTGTTATTTAATTTATTTACACTAAGACACGTCTTTATTTTATGAATTTAATTTATTTTTACTAATAACACATCAATTTATTTCTCTTAAACTTATACACTAATTTATATAGACAGTATCTATTTAAATATAACGATATCTTAATTAAAACTTAACTTTTAACGTCAAAAAGCCTACTTAGGTATGTACAAATAACCAGACTTATTCTCGAAAATTCAAGACGTCCTACCACTAAGAATCGACCAGAACCAGAACATACACCAGCGAATCCATCATTTATTAGTGCATCCGATATTTTCTAGAATATTACTTAGTAGACTGAATGGTTTTTTCGACCAATGGGTGTAACCAGGAGCGTATGTTAGGTTAGCTGTTTCGGAGGTTGACCTATTCTAAATAATAATTTTGGGAACGGGAAAGATTGAGCTGCAAAGGCCCAAATGATCTAGTCGAAAATTACTCGAATGACAATATTTATAAAACTCTGCTTCTTGTAAAATAGAAATTTAAGTGCCACTCTACGGTACACAATTTTATTGATTGCAAAATACCCATTTTTTTTAGAAAGATATCTATCATAAATATCAAATATTTAATTATTCATTAAGATAAAAATGGTCAGTATAAATAAAAAAAAATAAGGAAATATAATAAACTCGATAATAAATATTTAATAGCTATTTATAAAGGAAAATTAAACGAATATCGATCAAAGATATTTTAGGAACAAAAAGCGAAAAACCATTCAGTGGTTGTCTACAACTAGAATTAAAATCGATCCTGGCGATATTGAAATATTCAAAGCTTGAATATGTCAAGGTTATATCGATGATAACTTACTGTCGTGTACCTACTTTTGATATAACTTGAATAGCCTTTTCCTTTTATCAAATATAGAGAAACTACTTGTTGCGAAGATAAGTTGTTAGACTCTAATACTCGCATACTCGAATACCAGGAGTTAAATATATCTGTTAAAATCTATTTCTGGTATTCCCGTAATATATTAATTCCAATAATTAAATAATTATAATTTGTAATGTTTTTATAAGATAATTTTTTAAATTACATTACATTATATTTCTAAATAAGGCTAACTCATTTACATTACATTTTACCGATTCACTTTTCTAATCAATTCCAAATAATGAATAAATAAAATATAATCTTTTTTCCAATTTACTCATTTTAACTTCCAATACCATATGAACAGTATGAACACCTGTGTATTTCATATTCGCTCTGTGCGTGACAGCAGCGCCAATTCATTTATGTATTAATGGACTATTTTTGCTCGTTGTACAAGAAATATGGACAAAGCGCCCCTACGCTTTTTTCACAATAATACTAGTATTTTCCATTTATTATCGTTTTAATCTTATTTGAAAAATTATTTTTAACTTTTTAGTTTGATATGCTCTAAAAGCGTGTTTTTTAGTTTTTTTTACGTTCATGCAAAATACAAAACTTTATTGAACTATATTTAGTGAAAAAACTGGTTCTTTATTGCACTAGTGCAATAAAAATGTTATTGCACTCATCTGTCATTTTACTACAGCGTTTTAGTCCATTTTCATTTTCTGTGTTACGTTTTAAAAACGATTGCATATTTTATATTATTTTTAATCATTTAATAAATAAATTAATAAATAAAATGTATTTTATTAAAAATGTCATTACAAATTATGAACACAAACGTAAATAAATGCCTCAAACAAAGGTACACGATCACAGCTACTATGATTTGGATAATACAACTGCAGTTCTATAAAACATTTTTTGGTTTTTGCATGAACGTAGAAAAAATATTGTATGCAACTCGTGCAAAAAGTGTTTATTGCACTTGTTGCATAAATAACTATTAAACTATATTTATTTTTTACTTTTTAGTTCGATTAATTATTAAAAACAAAATTTGTAAGTTGAAATTGCTGAAAAAAAAACAATAATTTTTTTTCAGCCGTGGACGGGATTAGAACCCACGATCGGTGAGTCTGGCGATCGACGTGAGCGAAGACCCGCGCCCTAGACCGCTCGGCCAACGAACGAACTTGAGGTAGTGGGATATACTGACAGTAATAAGCCACTTGCTTTTAGTCCAAAGGAGAGTTACCAACATACATACATACAGGTGAAGCGTGTTAAAAAATATTTGTAAAATTATTTTGCCAATTAATTTTAAGAAGCACAAAAATATTTAGGAAAATTTGGCAATACTTAAAAAATTTGTAGAATAACGTTGATTTTCTGAAAAGCATTTATGAACATATTTTTTTTATTTATTTTCGTTTTTGGGTTAGGATTTTTTTTTAATATTTAACCCTCCATTTTTATTCAGATTTTATTTCAAAATGATAAGCTTCGTCCCCTGATTGATCTGGATTTCGCTTTTTGTTTTTGACTTATCGTGAGGACAAAAAACATGACATCGGACCCTACGGAACTAAACGTATAATACTCTTCACAGACTGTGTGAAGAGTATAAAAATTACTAACGATTTAGTGTTTTGAAATGTAACAAACCGAGGGATCCCAAAAGTGCTAATGTACGAGCAGAAAGGAAATTCAGTTACAATCTAGCAACAAATGAAAATAAATTTAATACACTCTCCGTACTAACTTGCATTTGCTCTATATGATTTTTCACAAATATAGCAAAAAGTTAAGGGGCCCCGCTCAATTGAGTCAAATTTGAGCTCATTCATACTCTAATGGGTATAGTCAGAAGATTCTCTAAGAATAGCCTCTTAGGAGTATAAAAAATCACTTTTTGGAAAGTCTGAAATTAAAAATATTAAATACTAAAAATGTACTTACTATGTCAAACCAACGTACTTTCGTAATATCACATTTTTGAAATATCGTGACGAGAAAAAGCCCGCCTTTGCCCGTCAGTAACTACAACATTATAGTAAAAAAGGGAATTCTGATAGAGTTGATCCGGAATTATGATGTCAAGCGCATAAAAATTTTAACGTCGCTCCGCCTTCCGTGTTGCTCTGTGATCAATTGATTATATACAGTGCGTCAAGCTTATTAAATACTTTAGCATAGAAGCGGAAGAAATCTGGAGAATAAAAATGAATAAAAATGAATAAAAATGAATAAAAATTAATAAAAATTAATAAAAATGAATAAAAATGAATAAAAATGAATAAAAATGAATAAAAATGAATAAAAATGAATAAAAATGAATAAAAATGAATAAAAATGAATAAAAATGAATAAAAATGAATAAAAATGAATAAAAATGAATAAAAATGAATACAAATGAATAAAAATGAATAAAAATGAAAAAAAAAATGAAAAAAAAAATGAATAAAAATGAATAAAAATGAATAAAAATGAATAAAAATGAATAAAAATGAATAAAAATGAATAAAAATGAATAAAAATGAATAAAAATGAATAAAAATGAATAAAAATTAAAAAAAAAATGAATAAAAATGAATAAAAATAAATAAAAATGAATAAAAATGAATAAAAACGAATAAAAATAAATAAAAATGAATAAAAATGAATAAAAATGAATAAAAATGAATACAAATAAATAAAAATGAGTCAAAATAAATAAAACTAATAAAATTAAGAAAAAAGGAAGTCATGTATGTTTTTATATTAATAACACGACTACATGCTAGCAAAGTCGTGAGCAAAGCCGCGGACAACAGCTAGTATTTACATAGAAACCTAATATTCTGCGATAGTTTTAACTACGCTAAAAGATACTTTAAAAAATTTACTCATTTAGAGTGAGATTACAGAACGTCTGCAACTTTGCAGATTTGCAAATATGGCGGACTTACAAGTATCAAGTTTTCGTATTCCAAAAAAGATCTGCAAATTCGCAATATTTATTGTGGTTTATTACTCCCAACACTAAACCCGATAATCTGACATCACGAACTTTATTCAATCAAAAGAAACAGAATAATGTTCTAACCTTCTTAAGGGTGGATTTGGATTTAGTGTTGTTGGGGGTAATAAACCACAATAAATATTGCGAATTTGCAGATATTTTTTAAAATACTTACATCTGTAAGTCCGCCATATTTGCAGATCAGCAAAGTTGCCGCCATATTTGCAGATCTGCAAAGTTGCAGACGTTCTGTAATCTCACCCTTAACAAATAAAACTAAGGTTCTTACTCCTTAGGAAAATCTCTAGTTTCTAGTAACTACGCTACTTTACTTATACAAAGCAATTTGGTAAAGTGGATTCAAAATAAAATCCAATGCACGTCATCGATGACCTCGTTGACAGGCATTGGTACCACACATTATTTAAAATAATGAAATTTCATTTTAAAATTAAATGAATAAATTCGGACGTATAGATTTACTTTTTTAAAGATTGCGTTAAAATAGCAAGAGCCGCCTAGCGAGTTTAGTAGACTATTTTTTCTACGACTACGTAAAAATTTCTTCAAAAAAAAAACATCTTTTTCAAATAAGAAAGCCAATTAAACAATATCACACATGTACTGAAAAGTATATCATGCATGTGTTGAAAAGTATTAGTTTAACAGTTTTCTTAAAAATCAGAATATTGCACATTTTTGTTAAATTTCTCGATTACGGACTATTTTAGGACAATTTTTTATGGGGCAAAAATTATAGAGAATAATATTATTTGAAGAATTTTCTTCTCCAAACGTAAATAACATAAATTCCATAAAATATAAAAACGACTCCCTATAAAGTTCCCCCCCTCCAGACGTTCCGAATCTGTCAAAAATCTAATCAGTTCCCCGCAGGCCAGAATAAAGGTTGAGTTTAAAATTTAGTGTTTTTCTCTTTATCCGTTTTTAATTTTTCTGCAAAATTCGAAATTTATACATTTTCTTAAATATCTGAAATACGGCCCATTTTACAGAAATTATGTATAAAACAAAAATTATAGAAAATAATATAACAAACAACTTTTATTTAAACAATTATCTTTTCTAAACGTAAATAACGGAAATTGACGACTTTTAAAAATATTTAAAAAAACTGCTCACCCTGTATAAAACTTATCGGTTTTGAGCCAGAAAATAACCTAATCTGCATACAAAATTTGAAATGTTTCTATAAAGCCGTTTTTGAGCTATTGCGCAAATAGATCGATGAAATGGGGAATCATGTTTTTCGTAATCTAGGGCTGAAACGTGAAAATCTAAAGTAAAAACTGACTTCAAAAGCGTGCAGATGCCATTACTAATTGAGTTTGCTGATTTTATCATAGATCAGATCTTGACCAAATGTATATGGAACCACCCCTGAGGTCCCCACTTTCTGACAAAAAAAAGAATCATTGAAATCGGACAACATGGTAAAATTGCTGAACAATATATAAAAAAAAATATTCCGACAAATTGATAACCTCCTCCTTTTTTAGAAGTCTGTTAAAAATGAATTATGAGCAGATATATTGATATGAAAGTTTCTGAAGGGCAAATGATTACATAAAAGAAAATTAGTTGTTTAATTTCGATTAGCAGCAATATCGGGCTGACGTATAAATTGAGTAGTCAAGAAAAAAAATTGTTTTGGGGTTATTGATTATTGATTTTCAGCGGGAAGAATAAAAAATGCCAGAAGGGTTTGGGGAAAAATAGGTATAAGAACTGTAATTGTTGGTTGGATTTTGTTTGAGTTATGATCTGGAATTTTTTGGAAGATCGATATAAATAAAGTAAATTGACAAAAAAAAACAAAGGTCAAAAGAAAATAGGCATCCCAAAGTGAGCAGGCGAGACATCCAGAGAAACAGAGAAGTTGGAGCATAGAGAAAGAAGACAAGAATAATTTAATTATGGCCGTTTCAATATTTATCATATTTTATAGATCATTTTGAACCCACTCCAAATTAAAATTGTTTTTTCTTTAATATTTTTAAATTTTAAATCCTAAATTAATTTAGTTTATTATTAGAAAAACGCTTAACGATAATTGTCAGTATGTATTTTGAAACCTAATGATAGATATAAGACATGACATTCTAAAAATATTTAATAGTCATGAAACGTACTGAAGAGTTAAATCCATAAACGATATTTTAATATATTGATCTATTTCGTTGACCTAATTTGTAAATATAAAAATATCGCTTATGCTTATATGCAGACATGTCTGCACGATATATCTATACTATACTGCGTTTTTTAAATTCCTTTTGATCAAAATTAATAATTATTACAAATTCTACACTGACAAAAGGGAACAATTTCATAAAATTATAAACCTTAAAATCCCCACGTATCTAGAAATGCGCTTGGATTTAAAGCTTAGATGCAAAGGTTGATACTAAGGTTAGATGCAAAGTTTGGAAACATGGAAAGCTTAGATGCATATATTAGATGCTAACCATAAGCCCATATTCTTTATAAACCGATTTAAGATGAGTCTGGCTTAGCTGATCAAAAATCTAAGTTTCGGTTATAATTTTTTAGAGTTCCAGGTTGTTCGAATGTTGTATTGGAATTTAGAGATAGACAGTAGCAAATCTGTAACTGTTAAGTACATTTACGGATATATTACTACTCATTTCAAAATTCCCACGTTATAACCAAACTTCAATTTTTGTACAAGGACGAACTCAGCCGAGTCTGACTCACCTGAGATCGGTTTATAAATTTAAGACCAAACCAAGAAAAATAAAAAGAAGGAAAGGCTATACGAATTATGAAAAAGGCATAAGACTTTTTTTTAGATTTCACTAAGAAGGGATCTGAGGTTTTGCTTCAGATTTTTTTTTTAGAAATGTAACAGAAAGGATTTTATAAAAATGTCCCAGTTCCCCGCATGGCTCTCGGCGGCTCTGTGCAGGTATACGCCAAAATCACTGAGAAACTGAATATAATAATTCTGCGTCCGTTAACGTTTCAATTAAAGCCCGTGTTGTACCTATGGTTATTTATTTACAAAACCGCTTTATTTTTACATTTACACAACTTATCTGCATCTCTTTATTATTTCGTTAAACAGAACAATAAGAAAATCTTTTATGTCTTAAATACAAACAAACTGATAATGATAACCTGAAAATAGGGAGCGCTATATACCTAATAAGTATATTGTAAATTACTGATTTTATTAATGTTTAATAAGAGTTCGCGATAATATCTAATGAGGCTACTCTTTTTTAATAGGCGAATTTTAGTATTTTTTTCGGTAAATATTCAGCACATTTACCTAAAAGTTTGACGTAGATCTGCAAATTATGTAAAAGGTAAGCAAAATTAATTTAATTTATGATGGATTAGTTATATTATATTTGTTTTTTCTACGTTGTATTTGAAACTTGTTGGTACTCACGGGTTTGTTAAGTGATTTGAAACTCTAGGTACGGTTTTTCATAAATTTGTATGTATCATTTAATTGGGGAGAATTCCATAAAAGAAAAAACATTTTAGTGTAACTTATTTTTATAAACTCAAAAATTAGAGAGATTATTCATTTCAGTATTTTGTTTTGTTTGGAAATTATCATACTCCACGGGACAATCTAGAAAAGTGTAGTGGAAAGTGAAACTTTTCTACGAATTTTAATCGAATAATTATTAATTAATGTTTTAGAGTGTTTTAAAAATATGTGTGTGATCAGGAATATTGTTCATTAGGCGAAAAAATTAAGTAATTGCTTTTACTTTACTTAAAAATGTGTAATAAATAATGCTAATTTTTCAATAAATAAAAATTCTGGTGCTTATTTAATGATCTCAGAAGCTTTACCGAATAATTTTTATTTCCCAATAAGCCCCAAATTTAATTTTTTGACAAATTAACATTAATACGTCCCTTTGTGCCGTCGCACTGTGGGTCAAAATTAAAAAATTCTGACCAAAACCTAATCTTTTAAGAAACCTCATTAAAATTAATTAATATTGTTTAAATATTAAAGAAATTACTTTTGCATTATTTTTAAACATTTTATAAGGTGTTTAAAATTATCAGGTGACAACAAAGAGTATAAAAATAAACAAGGAATGTATCTTTTTGGTCACTACATTTATATTGTTTAAATATTAAGTAAAAGTTTTGCATGATTTTTAAAAATTGTACAAGGGTGTGTTTCAAATTAACTGCTAAAAGTTTAAATTGGAAAAAAAATGTTTCTCTTTTGTTGATTGAAATGATAAAATGGAAAACATTTCATATAAATTTAAATATTTTATAGTTATTCCTTAATTCTTATATCAAGGATAATGTAATCGATTAAAAGACGAATTTTACTAATAGCTTCATTTTGTTTCTGTACATTAAAAATACATTTAATACATTACAAAAAAACAAGCACGTACACTATTTAAGTTTATTTATTTTCGCAGGCAACAATGGGATAACACCAATAAAACATTATAAATAAAAATCCTTATAGATATTGTAAAAAATACTTATTTAATTTCCAATTATACAGGGTTATTCAAAAGGTAAATACAAAAAATATTTCAAATTTAACTAATCAATAAAATATATTAGTTTTATTTTATCAAGGTTTTTGAACTAGATATAGAATTTATAAAATGACTATAAAAACAAAGGTATATGATTAGTGACGAATGTGGTATATAGGATTTGAGATCGCTTATCTCGTACAATAATTTAAAAGTATCCGAAAACCGACAAAAGTATCCGGTAATCGGATACTTACAAATTTGGCATCGGATACGGATACCGGATACAAAATTTAAAAAATATTCGGATACAGCTTTCGAATACATAAGTATCCGAATACAGAAGTACACAGATACTACCCAACTGTGGTACAAAACATAATATTGAAGTTTATAAGTAAAGATAAGCCAAACGGAATAACATTTTTAAATGGGAACAATACCAATATTTTTTTAAATTATATAACTATTTTTTTGTTATTCAGAATATTTGAACATAATAATGGAAATTTTAATACTTATTAATCCTTTATGAGACAAAGAAATTACGTTTATTTGAACATCTCATTGTCGTCTTAGTTTACTTAATATTTGTTTCAAAACTATAGATATATTTTGAAAATAAAAATGGTTGTTATTTGATATTTTTTCTTGATTACAAGATTTTATTTCAAATTTGGATTAAATAGTGTATACAGAAATACAGTGTGGGCTACTAAATTGTGAATAAATCTTTTTTTATTTCTTATTAGTTTAATCGTAGGAAAGTAATATCACACTAAATGAATGCCATGTCTAAAATCATAAATGTAAATAATAGTTAATAAATTAATATTAATAAATATTTTTTAATATTTGTTAATGAATAAAATTTGAATATTTTATTATTGTTTTGGTGTTTGCACATGAAGCAAGCAATATATAGAAAACATCCTATATCTCAATATATTTTCCCAATTCCACAAGACTCTGAAAAGAAGTGGTTCGGTTCTAAAAATGTACATAGGAGATAAATACCAAATTAAAAAATGTCTCTGCTTGTCTATGTTGTTACCGCCGTCTATGCTTGTGTTTGAGTTATATCCGAAATTTCGTTTAAAAAAAAACAAATATTCCGTCAATTGATCGAAATCCCTTTTCCGGAAGTAGCAAAATCTGACGACAAAAAATGCTTGCAAAGAGACGAAAAATCTATGGATAAACAAATTTACTTTAAAATTGACAAGTTACACGACAGCTTCCACCACCAGGACATAGTACATGTTGTTCATCCCTGCCCTGTACCTAACTACAGTGCAAGCAAAAAAAAATACGACATGCCACTTTTTGCAGTCAGATAAGAGACTATTATTGTATCACCTCGTTTATTTACAATTATAAAAAAATTATTGATATGTATTAAAAATTAACCATGACGTTTTAAATTCAGGATTTCCCCAATAAAATACCTTTGGAGATAAGACGTATTAATTGTTTCAATTATTTTTATTTAATATCTGTTGTACTACTTATTGTGCATTAATAATCTACTTATATATCAGCTGAATTTACTAAAAGATTATCAAGATTACCCATTTGATTTATTTCTCTAAAGTTTTGTCGTCATAAAGATAGTGGGAAAAGAACAAATAATTATTTGTTAGAAGTATAACAACAAGCAGGGTTATACATATTCTAAGGTTAATGTTCAGCTAAAAAGATAAAAGAATATTATTTATAGCTAGATAAAATAAAAACTGTAGAAACATCGCCAATTTTGAGAAAGTAATTTTTATTTGCAAAATAAAGAGTTAATATTGGCAGTGACGCAAAAATTAACAAGCTCCTATAGATTCGTTGCAAAATTAACATTTTAGATCTAATAAAACAATATACTATTCTCTATTTGGGTAGGTATTCTGTGCCTGAGTGATCACGAATTTAAATGAACATGTGAGAAAACGCGTGTTTGAAAATAAAAATCGAAGGGATTTAGGACATTTATCTACGAAATAATGAATGTATTCCTTTAATTTGCAACTTACTATATAATATAAATATATTTATACGTTTTTTAGAAATGGCGCTACTGTTAAAGCGAAATTTGAAGAAAAGCAGCTATTGATTGAACGTGATGAGCTGGGAGCAAGACTCAGGACCTGCAGATCACGATATTCCGAACGAATCCTTATACCGCTTTGCAATCTCCAATATGTACATGTACGATGAGGATTATGATGACAATCCGGTTAGTATAAGGGAAAATATATATAATCCACATCAATTCACCATATCATCATGATCATCAAGTCTGGAAAAAAGCTCATTTGCTAACCTAGCGTTGCCGTCCACCTCTTATTAAAATTCAAAAAGTTACCATTATAATCCCAATAAAAAGTAGCCCGTTTCTATTTGATAAAATTTGGTTAAGGTGAATTTAAAAGAGCAGATTTTTAAAAAACACCATGTATAGGTAATATATAATTTCTGTGTCACCGAAACAAAACTTATAGCAAAATAACACATATCAGCAAAAACCGCACGTTTCTACGATTTGTCTAAAAGGTTTAAGCTCTGGAAATGGGTCACCCTGTATAATGGTTACCTTCTATAGTTGTAATTGCCGCGTTTGAGAATCCACATCGGATGCATTTTTTACATCTCGAGCGTTTTTTATCCACATCTGTCCCATTACATTTCATCTGTCCCATTACATTTACGTATACCATTGAGTAAAAGAATATATTCGTTTACTCAATGCGTATACTGAATCACGTGATCAAGGTTTTTTACATCTCAGATGCATCCGATGTGGATTCTCAAACGCAGCATTAAACGTGGCAATATTACGACATTTCAACGCCCTGTCAAACATATATCTGAGGGGGTAGCGACATAATCTTGTATCTTGGACGCTGTTTTTACTTTCCTGATCATGATTTTTATTGGAAATAGTAGTGGCCAAGATTGCCAATTTATGAAGAAATGTTTATACATTTTTTAAATATTATTTTTATTGTGTTTGGCATAAAATATTAAAATATAATCCATTATTCATAATTTTACGTATAGTAGATAGAATCCATCGTATGTCGCAACCCTTAGATATACCTACCAAACTTTTCCAGTGGCAATTCACATGTTTGGAATACCCTTAGATAAAAGAGACCGGAGATGTAACATTGCACATTGCGCATATGTTGTCTATTCCAAACCTAAGTAACCCACCAATTAAAAATCATTGTGTTCACGACGCCACCCGAATTGCTCCGAAATTTCTATTCTTTGCTTGTCTCCGCGTGAGTAAATCATTTATGGACCGCCGTTTTTGAATTATTTGTTGGTATTATTAGCAATTTAAAGTGTTTTAGTTATTCAATTTCAAGTTGAAAATGCCACGATGTATGGTGAAAAATTGTATATACAAATAATATGTGTCAATGTTATGAAAAATAAGAAATATATTCGTTTTCAGCGGTAAATATTTGTTGACGTTTTGACATAAAGTCGCCATGATTCTTTGAGCTGAATACTTCAGATCCGCATTAAGGGGTTTCAATAAATATTTAATCTAAATAAGAAGTAAATAGGCATTGTTACTAACGAAATTTTGTTTTTAAAAAGTAGTTTTATAAGAATATTTACTAAAAGTGGTTTTTAGCCCTTTATTAGATATTTTTACAAGAATATTAGATGAAATACAGGTTTATTTTATTTGCGATTAAATCGGAAGTGACATTTGAATCTTAAATCTTAAAACAAAGTAAAACGCGCAATATGATCTAGTATAAGCAAAAAATACTAAAGTTACGGAAATTAGTCATATTATTAGTAAAATGTTACATTATAAACCCCTAAACAACTCGAAAAATATCTTCGTTTACTAAAAAAATCTAAATTCTAGCAATATTTATTATACAATCGAATGCGGTTTCAAAGATAACAGGATCAATAAATCCGAATCTCTAAATTTTGGAGCTAAATGCTCTGATAAGAGCATGCGACCGATAGGGGTTACAAAAATAATCGATTTATCGTTTTCATGAAAATCGATTTATCCGTTATAATTAATCGATTATCTTTAATAGATTATTTTTGATTAATCGAACATTTTTAATAAATTTTTTTCGTTTTTTTGGGTAATGGAATAATCGATTATAAAGGAATTACAAAAAGAGTAGATTTAGTCAAAATATTCGATTTATTGAAAATAATCGATTTTTTAGAAAAATCGATTTATTGTTTAATAGACTTTTTAAATTAATCGATTATTATCGATTTTTCAAAGGTATTCGAATAATTTGTTTTAAAATACAAAAAATAGATTATATAAAAATAATCGATTGATCGAATATAATCGATATTTCGGTTATTTTTTAGAATTATTGATTTATCGGTAAATCAGCTTTTTATTAATCAATTATTTTCGATTTTTCAAAGAAAATTAAATAATCAGTTTTAAAAGGGATATAAAAAAAGAAAAGGATTATTTGTAAATAATCAATAATTATTCAGTTTTTTTTTTTGGAAAATCGATTTATCGTAGAATCTTCTTAATTAATTGGTTATTTTCCGTTAATCGATTATTTTCGATGTTTCAAAAATGATCGAATAATTGATTTTAAAGGAAATAATTCTTTTTTTTTTTTAAATCGATTATTCGACTTTTTAATTAATCGATTATTTTAGATTTTTCAAAGATTATCGAATAATCTGTTTTAATGGAAATACGAAAAAAAAAATATAGAAATTAAAAATAATCGATTATTTAAAATAAACAATAATTCGTTTATTATTTTTTGTAAACACTGATTTATCGGTTAATTGGCTTTTTAATTAATCTATTTTTTTTTATTTTTTTTAAAGATAATCAAGTGGTCTATTTACGAAATACGAACAAAAATAGATTGTTTGAAAATAATCGATTGATCGAAAATAATCGATTATTATTAATGATCAATAATTTATTTTGATAATCACCCACTCCTAGCGACCAAATGACTTTTAATAGGTTTAAATTTTAAAATGTTATCTGGTTTCAGACATATACATTTCTAGAGTTTTATGTGACGCATCCTCTATATTAATTAATATTCTTAAAGAAACAAGCTTTAATATATCTTTTTCTGAGGTTATAATACAAAACAGCATTTTCTCATTTTGACTAAATTTTAATATTATGTGATAGTCGTAGAAAAAATATAATGTTCAACTCACAAGGTTTGATTTGCAGTATTCGCCTGCGAACATGCTTTTTTATAATACTCTTAGACAATGAGTACCATTTCTTAGTCGATTAACAATATTCTATTTCAACATTTTACTGTAGTCTCTTACAGAAAAGTCCATAGTAAATAATAGCTAACGAAATATTCTATAAAAGGTCTTCTCTTTACATAAAATGTCGTGGCATCTGTTTGATATTAAAAAATCACGTTAAATTTATTTCATAATACAAAATTCCATTAACGTATATTTTAAATAAATCTAATAGTTCATTATGATGCTAATAAACAAAGTCCGGTCCCTGTCACAGAGTTCGAGTCCCTGCCCAGTTCCCCCACTCCGTTAACCTTTGTTTAGAAATTGGCAACATTTGCGCAGGTTAAACACCAGTGTATGTTATATCTCTGGTCTCTTTTATCTAAGGGAATACCTAATTAGGCATTCCAACGACCTGCCAGTGGGAAATTCTTGTATATTTAAGGGGGTAGCGACATAGTCTTGCAACTTGGACGCTATTTTTATTCGAAGTAGTACTCGCCAAGCCTGCCAATTTATGAAGAAATGTATAGGTGGGTTTTTTAAATATTATTTTTATTGTGTTTGACATAAAATATTTAAATGTAATCCATTATTCATGATTTTACGTAAAGTAGATAGAATACACCATATGTCGCCACCCTTAGATATACCAAACCTGCCCACTGGTAATTCATTTGTTTGGAATGCCTAATTGTAAGTTTATTTGATATAAACCTACTCTTCGAAGAGATTAGCTTTATTTTATTTAATTAAATGAAAACAGACAAGCGTGTGCCAGAGTTACTTTGGCGCATGTGTGCGCCAATAATGTCAAATTATGACAATTTGCGGAAAACATCAACTTTCTAGTTAGATTTGAATGTGCAAAAGTCTACTTTGGATAGTGATCGTAGAAAAAATATGTTGTTAGGAATTAAATTTAGATATTTTTACTTTCTAACTTTACACAATTTCCATATTAGGTAAGCAAAACAATAGAAGACTGTAAAGCAGAGTTTCAGAACCAGACTGATTATCTTCAACAACATTACCGCAATGGCTTTTGTAATGTTACTTTTGATAGTGTAATGTGCTGGCCACCGACACCATATAATGAAACTGCGACCATTAAATGTTTCAAGTATTTATTTAGCATTAGGTATAATGATACACGTAAGTTTTATTAAGCAGTAAGACATTTTTATGTAAATATCTAAAAGTTTTTGAAGTAAAACTTCTTAGGCCGCGGTTCGATATTATTTGATAAGTAGGTAGTGGTCAGATATTTGGCGAGAATGGAGAATAAAATTTCAGGGACATGTAAGGTGTAACTTATAACGCATGTAATTAAAATTAAAAGAACATTTACCTCGAGAGTTTATATACGAATTTTCTATTTGAAAGATACAAGGCGGAGAGGAGTGGAGAGCGAAGCGGAGCATAATGAATTAGAGTGGACACGGAGCGGAGGGGAGCAAATTAAGTAGAGTGAAGTGGGGTAGAGTAGAGTGGAGTAAAGTTGGGGTAAAGTAGAGCGGAGTAGAGTGAAGATAAAGTGAAGGTAGAGTGGGGTAGAGTGGAGGTAAAGAGAGGTAAAGGGATAGTATTGGGTAGTGTAAGGTAGAGTGGAGTGGAGAGAGATAGAGAAGAAGCAAAATGGCCGTGCGCATGCGATACCCGCTTTGAACAATCTATAAAACTATTTATATCATTGTCAATTACATCGCTGAGTATCAACTGTCGTTTGAATTAGGCATTCCAACGATGTAATTGACAGGGTCTATTATATAGATTGCTCAAAGTAGGCTAGGAATACATGTATCAATTGTCAAGTTTTATTTTTTTGGATGTTCTAAATCGATTTTTAATGAGCATCACAAAACACTTCATGGTACTTGCAAGGCAAAATGGCCGCGTGCAATACTGCTATAAGCAATCTATATAAGTATTTATATCATTATCAATTACATCGCTGAGTGTCAACTGTCTTTTGTCTAATCAATTAGTATCTCTCTCTCTCTCTCTCTCTCTCTCTCTCTCTCTCTCTCTCTCTCTCACACACACACACACACACACACCTGTAATCTTTCTTATTCTCTAGTTTATAAAAAAATTTTACTTCTCTCATGCTGCATGCGAATTTTTTAAATGATTTTTAAATAGAATAGATAATAAATATTATAGTCTATGCAAAAGACATAGGGTGAGATTACAGAACGTCTGCAACTTTGTAGATCTGCAAATATGGCAGACTTACAGAGATGCATGTAACATGTTTTCGTATTCCAAAAAATTTCTGCACATTCTCAATTTATTGTGGTTTATTACCCCCAACAACACTAAACCCAAATCCACCCTTAATGAGGTTAGAACATCATACAAACTTGTAGATTGTCAATTTTTACTTGACTTTTTTTTAATAACCATGAAGTCTTCTGTTCCTTTTGATTGAATACAGTTCGTAGTGTCAGATTATCGAGTTTTTAAACATAGTATTGGATTTGGGTTTAGTGTTGTAAGTCCACCATATTTGCAGATCTACAAAGTTGCCGCCATATTTGCAGATCTGCAAAGTTGCAGACGTTCTGTAATCTCACCCATAGTCTGCAAAGCACCCTGTGTAAAATAATTTAATTGTTGTTTCGTATTAAACAAAACATTGTTTCATAAACGCCGCCTTTGAATATTTTACACAGACTATTAAGATATCCTAAAACAAAGACAAGAGATTATCTTTTCTTTATTTGTAAAATTTTATAGCATTGTAATTTATTATAAACAAAATTTAAGTAACTACAAAAAATCTAAAAGATTTCTTGAATATTTTTTTACAATTATTTTTTAGAAAATGCTACCAGAAAATGTGAAAATGGAAACTGGACGAGACCGAATTATGATATGTGTAAAGAAATAATGCAAATTCCGGAAGATAATGCAATACAAACTTTATTATATTTTTTGGGGTTCACTTTGAGTCTGGTAACCTTAGTAATAGCAGTAACCATTTTTATATATTTCAAGTAAGTATGTTAAATAAAAAAATAGCGTATAAAGTAATTTTTTATTATTATAATGTTTGGACCGTTAAAATATAAAAATAGGGTTTCCACCGAATAAACGTAATCTTAATATTAAAATTGTTTTTAAATATTAGTATGAAATTCAAAACACTTACCTAAATATTACACACCTAAAATAAATAAAAAGATACCTGAAGTGGCTTCTGTAAAATTAGGAATTACTATTGATCAAAACATACAAACTGAATACCTTGCCAAAAAAATTGGTAGAATGAGAATACTTATTCCTATTCTTAGATACTCATCACCTAAAAATAATTTACTATTTACTTATAAGTGTCAATTAATATAATGTGGAATGCTGTGCTGATAGGGAGGATTGAATGGTGATATGGCCACCTAGTCAAAATCAACGTTGCACACACACGATTTTTATTCAATTATTTCTAGAGTTATTGGAGGTCCGCGCGACAACCTCGGATGGCTATATTTCGGGTAAAATTAAACTTGAAATTTTTAATTTCTGGAGTATGATACATGCCATAGGCGGACGTAATTCCAAATACTTTTCATCCTTCTACCCCTTCCAACTTTGCACTTTGTCCAAATATACCATTAAGTCATAATTGTTCTATCAAAGCAGAACCTACTTGGGTATGAAAAAAATAAGTGGAATTTCTTTCCCCTATGCACTGTCCAATACCCCGAAAAATTGAATTCTCTTACCCTTCGTGAATTCTGATTTTATAATTTTAGGATAATGATAGGCGTAGTAAGGGCAAATACTGAAAGAGCACACATGACCTCTTTCACGAGATAGTGAATAAAGTTCCTTGGGTTGTGCCGTTGAAATTAAATATTGACGAAAGGTCATACTCTTAGGATATGTTTGTTAATAGGGGATCGAAATATTACCGCGTTTTCATAAACATCGTATATAAAAATTAAAACTGCAGATAGGTATGACAAAAATGTAAATAATGATTTTAATTATAACAATTACAATCCGTATAGAGCAGTGCCGAATTTATATTTTTTATGAGTGTAGGCCACTTCATTTCCACCGTCCCATGTACCTTTCTAAAATAATCATTTTTCATTTGTAGTAAGGAAGGCACTAAAGTTAAATAAACGAATGAATTAGTCATTAAGAAAGAGTGTAAAAAAGAAATAAGAATTACAATTTTTTCCATGACTTTTTAATAGCAAAACCATTTATAATTATCATAGTTTATAGTGTTCATTATCTCTGCTTCTGCAATGCAGAGAGCTATATCCAAGTTAGGGTAAAAATTAGACAGAGACTGGTTACCTAAAAACGTTGAGTTTGATCCAGGCTTCACTGCACACTCTGCAGTTTTATTAGAGGAAATGTGACTGTGAAAATGCACACATTCTTGAACCAAATTGTCGCAATATATATAAAATAGGTACAATAACAGTAGGTAACTAGGATTGATAATTTTCGATAGGAATGAGTTTCTATAGGGATTTAACGTATTAGTATAAAAATCCATGAGAAAACCAGTGAACTTGTTTGACTTTAATCCTCTGAAATCGAGTGAGCGTCTTCTGAAATCTGCCGCCCCTAGGCCGCGGTCTATATGACCTATTGACAAATCCAGGACTGGTATTGAGGGTGTTTCATAAGAATCGTAATTTTTTGTACAGAAAATAACAATTTTTTGATATAACCAAAAAAATAATTAATCGATTATTCAAAACAAAATGATTTATTAAAAAAAATTGATTAATTAAAAGAAGCGAAATAATCGATTAACGATTCTTTAAAAAAATTGTTATAATAGATTATTTATTTAAAAAAATAATAATCGATTAATCCATTATTTTGCCCTTCCCTCTACCTGGGGCTCGATTCTCGAGTTCATTGGAAAATTTTCCCATGGGAAAAGATTCCACTATTTATTTTCCCATGGTAATAGGTTATGCAATTCTCGAACTTGTCGGAATAGACATTCCCATGGAAATAATAGTTTCACGTATGTCTGATATTAAGTTCACGAATATTTCGAAATAACCAATAACATTAAAGATATTTTAAAATTTACTGTTGGTATTATTTGTATTTGTTATGGTTTTTGGGTAACCGATTACCTGCCGAGCCTCTGCGCTGGAGCAGAGGACAAGTGAAAATATTCGATTATGTATAATTAAAACTTATCGAGTTATTTTTAGTTTTTCTTTTCACATATTGAAAAAAGAAAAAGTAGCTTTTGTATAGAAGAGCAACGAAAGTTTCGAGAAACTATATATGTATATAAGAAATTCTTTCGTTAACGGAAATAATAAAATTTTCGAAATGGTCTTATTAAATTTACTACAAATTTCTCAATTTGTGTTACCTATTTGCCAGTCCCTTAGCAGCTCCCACAATTTCTAACTAATTTAAGAAAATCAGTTTCTTAGTGAAAGAGAGGTAAAAATAATATATCCACATAAATAAAATAATATCAATTTATAAATACACAAAAAACATGTTTTAACTACAATTTCACCAAAAATCCAAGATATCCAATAATCTGTGGTTATGTCTTAGTCTTTCGCGTGGTCTTTCGTCAAATTTTCGACTTTAATGCACAAACTCTAGTACAATTCCCATTGGAAAACACAATTTCCAATGCTCGCAAGCAGGGGAATATTTTCCCATACTTCTCATTGGAAAATATTCCACCGCTTATGCCGAGAATACGAAAACTGAATTCCCATGGGAAAATTTTATTTTCCCATGGGAATAAAAGTCGAGAATCGACCCCCTGGAATACCTAGAGGTTGCGTTCGCGGTAACAATTCAGAATTAATAATGAATCGAACTGCGCTCAAACTATAAATTATTAGTTCTGAATCAATTCAGAATTGTTTCCACGAACGAAGTTATTAATTGCACTCAATAGAAACCCAGATTAAAAACCAGTTCCGAAATGCCTTATTTTAGGTAACTAGTGATTATTTTCGGGACGAACAGAGCGAGGAGATAATAAATAGATTCACTGTCTACACCGGAGCAAGGCGGACATTTTCGTAGCCTTCTTGTTTGTAAAAATTCCGAATCTACGACCCACGGGCGCGAGATCAGATATACAGAATATGTGAATTGAGGGCTTTACAACTTTTAGCCCTGCCAGCCAGCAACATCAGCTAACGAAAAATATATTGAACGCCCTCGACGGCCTCCCTTTGTACTGAGGGGTTGTAGCCCTATATATAAGCTGCCACTGTTGTCTTCCAAAGTAAAATGATTTTTAATAAAATAACTTTTTTTCAGAGAATTACATTGCCTTAGGAACAAGATTCATGTAAATCTAATGTTTTCGTACATTATAATGTATTCGACATGGATTGTAATGCTTATATTAGTAGGTACATTATAAATTTTACATTATTCTTAAGGTTGTTGATAAGAAAGATTTTTTTTGTATTACTAGCTTTGTACCTAGTTTGTCTCTCAGTGATAAGAATCTTTAACTTGCGGCCCTTGGGAATACCGATAATACTTTTTTAACCTATAACAAACAAGTTATTAGTTATGAAATAAAAAATAAAAATAATTTTTAATAGAATATCACATTAAATTTTTTAAATATTTTATTATCGGATTATTCCAATTAATATTAAATGTAAAACTGTTTTTTAATAGTAATTGTGCATCGGGATAACTTATTTGCCGCAGAATATTTAATAGTACGAGTGTAGAAAGTTTCATTAAAAAAATATAATAATAATAATAATAATAATAATAATAATAATAATAATAATAATAATAATAATAATAATAATAATAATAATAATAATAATAATAATAATAATAATAATAACGTGTTTTAAATATAAAAGTAGTTCAACATTTATAACTTCATTATTCATTTGTAGTTTTTTTTAACTTTGACCCATTAATATCTCTTAATTCTATTTTTTAGATTAATCATAGGGATGATTCCATAATTGTTTGTGGATTTGGAACAACTCTTTTACATTATTCACATGTGTCTACGTTTTTCTGGATGTTCGTGGAAGGTAATATTAAGATATTTTATAGATATGCAGAGGATTTTAGTTGTTTATGTTAGAACTTTAACACTCTATAGAACTTTTAAAATTAATACAAAAAGTTTAATACTTATAGGTTTAATACATATAGGTTAATAAATTTTAAATTAGGATTAAAATAACATTTTTTAACGGATTGCATTAAAAATAACAAAAGAATAGATTAACTTTTATAATTCGTACATTATTATAAAATATCTTTCATTTCAGGCTTCTATCTATATAATCTGGTTGTGACAACATTTAGAAATAAAATATTTAAATTAAGGATATATGCTAGCATAGGATGGGGTGAGTTAATTAATAAATAATAATAATAATAAATTTGCTCAAAAAATAAAATTAAATATTTTCACCACTATCACTATTTTTCTTTTGTAGGAATACCCCTCATTTCTATTGTAATATGGGCAGTTATTAAGAGTTTTCTATCAAAGGACGGGAATGTAAGTACGTAATCTTATTTCTCAATTTACGTCACATATTATGCCAAGGCAATTTATAAACTACGGGTAAAGATTACCAAGATGAGACACTACATTCATGCTGTAAAAATAACTCCGACTTCGGACATTTAAACGGGAGTGTGAACGATGTTGCCAATTTTATCTCTATATTATTATATTTCACAATCAATACTGTTTTTGATGTATTAGAAAAGCTATCAGAATTATTAAAAAATAAACATAACCTAATTGAACGACCATAAAAATTCAATAAACTCTCCACAAGAAAGTTAAATTAAATAATTAATTCTATTTTGGGATATTCATTTTAGTTTGATATCTTATCGGATATTTTGTTCACGTAAAGAACAACACTCTCGCTAAATCATTTTTACATTTTAAATTTAATTAATTTAAAAACAAACGAAGCAAATTTAAAATTGTTTAAACCGTTGATTACAGAATTAAAAATGTTTTCAAATAAGCTATCGTCTATTTAACATTTCCAAGAGGATTTAAATTTATGTACATTTTTTATTTACATAAGAACCTGTCTGAGCATAAATGTTTTGCTTTCTGAGTTTTTTACCATGCTACTACAAAGATATAACGTGATAAAATGAAATTACCTTTTTCTTTAGGGTTTTCTAGAATTCAAAAAACAAGTACCTACCACTACCACATTCCAATCGTTCAATTTGAGTTTAGAACTATGAAGGCTTGCATTTCGGAACGCGCGACAGACGACAAAAGACGCGACGGCAGATGCATTTACGTTACGCTTCACACATTTGGGATGCAAGGAGATAAGCGACGCGACAAACGCAGACGACAATTTTAGGGAACGATCAGTGTTGCCAGACCTACTGTATTAAAGTAGATCTTTTGTCTTTGGCATGAAATCTAATTGAAAGATTGTTCGACTTACCTGTAAGGAAGATCAATCTCAATTATTCGAGCATCGGAGTTCTTCTATGATAGATATGGTAGGTTTCATATTCCAAGTAATTCACGCACTGTGTTAAAAGTAAATAATTTTTTGTCGTATCGGCTAATCCTTTGTCTCTGGGAGCGACTATCGAACAGTTCATTTGTGACTGAACTAATCGCACTATAGGGTAGATTGTGGAGGGAGGGCCCTATCATAGAAGAACTCCGATGCTCGAATAATTGAGATTGATCTTCCTTACAGGTAAGTCGAACAATCTTTCAATTATTCTTCGCATCTCCGTTCTTCTATGATAGATATGGTAGATGTTTAAAGATACAACTAGGGCGATTAAACGCAGTGTATAATAATAAGTAAATAAACCTATTTAGTATAACATAGGTAAGATAACACAATAAACAAAAATTAGTAAACACCCAAAAAACATTTTTTTTTTTTTTTAAATAATTATTATGTAGTATTTTCTATATTTCCTCTAATAACCGAATTTGCAAAATCTAAATTACTGGTTATTAAAGGTCGATTATAGAAAATAGCAAATACTGATGAACTTTTTGTCCATCCAGCCGTATTTTTGATTATATCTATATTTAATCCTGCTCTATAGGCAGCAGAAGTACTAGCATGTCTAACACTGTGACTAGTAAACATACTAGTATCTATTCCACTTTTTTGAAGGACTTCCTTTATCCATCTACTTATAGTTTCGGTAGAAGCGGGATGATATGGCTTTTTGTGTGTTAATATGAGGTAGCCCTCATCATTTTTCCTAAAAGGTTTTGTGATAGATAGATAATATTCTAGAGTTCTTGCCACGCATAATTCCGGTTTTTCAGAAAAATATGGAAATATCAAAAAAGGTTGGGCTTTATTCGGGCCCGATGTTTTAATTTTTTCTGATATTTTAATTTCAATTTTGTCCCTTTTAAACATAATATTTTGTAGAAATATTTTTGATATTGTTTGTACCCTACTAGCAGACGTCAAAGCTAATAGAGTGACAAGTTTTAAGGTTATATCTTTTATAGTGAAAATATGTAATGGATATATTTTTTCTAAATAGAGTAATATCGGGTTTGGATCCCAAGTTGTCGAGTATTTAGGGGTAGAGGGCCTTTTGTTATAAACACCCTTTAAAAACCGTTTTATGGTATTTCCATCGTGTTGACTAAAGTTTAATATTAGCGCTAGAGATGATCTATATGTATTAATAGAAGAATAAGAAAGACCTTCATTAAAGCAACTTAATAAAAAATTTAATACTGAATTTATACCATAAGTATATGGACTAATTTTTTGCTTTAAACAGTAATCCCACCATTTCTTATAACAATTTGAATATTGTTTTATTGTTTTTTCCCCAATAGGAATAACAGTCTCGGTTATGCCTCGTTTCTCGAACGAATCCCAGATAATTTGCCTACCACCAGGGTAAGACTCTTGTGTAGTGGGTGTTTCTCCCTGGAAGGAGAATAAGTTAAATAATCATGTGGACCAAAAAAAATTGGTTTTTCTAGTAACAATTCATAAAAAGACGGAAACCATGACTGAGAAGGCCAATTTGGAACAACCAAGATACCTGTAGCTTTATCCGTACGAATTTTTTCAAGAACTTTGTGGATTAAAGAAAAAGGTGGAAATCCATAAAATTTTAAGTTCTGCCAATTAGTCGTAAACGCATCAACTAATAAAGAATCAGGATCTGGTCCCCAAGAGAAGTATTTATTACACTTTTTATTAATTTTGGATGCAAATAAGTCGATTTGTGGTTTGCCAAATTGCCTAATTATTTTAGTGAATATATCTTGATTTAGTTCATATTCGGTTTCTGTGGATGTAACCCTTGATAGGAAGTCCGCCTCTATGTTCTCTTTTGTATTTATATAAGATGCATAAATAAAAATATTATTAATCTCACAGTAACTCCATAATAATTTAGCAATAATGTTAAGTTGTTTATATTTTATGCTACCCATTCTATTAATAGTTGCAATTGCTGTTATATTATCCATTCTTAGTAAAATATTACAATTACATGCAGTTTTTGAAAAGGATTTTACACTGTAATAAGCGGCTTTTAATTCTAAATAGTTAATATGTCTCTTACGGTCATCCTTATTCCAAAAACCGTTTGCTTGTTGACCATTGCAATAGGTACCCCAACCCGTCATGGATGCGTCAGAAAATATTTCTAAAGAAAATTGTTGTGGTAAGATACTTTTTCCCGCACTAGTGATATTCATTAACCACCAGTCAAAATCTTGTTTCAATTCCCGTGGAATAATCATTTTTTTGTTATAGTTCATATTATTACTACGTAAATTTCTTATTTTAACAATTTCAAAAGGTTTTGTGTGGAACCAGCCATACTTTATAGCTGGTGAAATAGATACCAATTTCCCAACGATTGATGCAAAGGCTCTTATTCTTATTGATTTTTTATTTCTTATTTTATTGAGTAATTTTAAAGTACCTGTTATTTTGTTTTCTGGTAAGTGTATTGTCATTTCATGAGAATCAAAAATATATCCTAAAAACTGAATCCTTTTAACGGGTTGAAGTACGCTTTTTTCATAATTAATTACCATACCTAGTGATTTTAACAGATTTACTGAAATGATGATGTTGTTATAGCATTGTTCATAATTTTTTCCGATAATCAAAATATCATCTAGATATATTAATACTTTACATCCTAAAATTCGAAGGTGTCTAGCGACCTCCTTCATTAATTTAGTAAAAATGTAAGGCGCTATGTTTATTCCAAATGGTAGGCAATTAAATTCAAATAATTGATTTTTAAATTTGAATCTTAAATATTTTCTATGGTTTTTATGAATTGGCAATAGAAAATAAGCATCTTGCAAATCTAAGTTTGCTAAGTAACAATCTTTTGTTATTAGTTTAATTGCTGTTCTATAATCATCAAGTTTAAAATGATTTGTAGGTATAAAACAATTTAACTTTTTTAGATTCAAAATGAATCGGTTTTTTCCGTTGGGTTTTTTAATGAGAAAATAAGATGATAAAAATTGATTTTTGGAGTTTTTACATTTTGAAATTGCTCCTTTTTCAAGAAGGTTCGAAATTTCTTTTTCATAAAATTTAATGTCAGAAATTGATACTCTTTTTGAAAGAGTTATTTTTTGTTTAGGTCGGGTTAGAAAAGGTATTTTTATACCTTTAATCCAATTTAGAACTTGCCGATTATGGACAATTTTAAGCCATGCTTTGTAAAAATTTTCTAATCGGCAAGCGATTTTTTGTGGTACCTCTACTTGTAGTGTGGTGTCCTGGACTGACGGTGATGGTATCGGGAGTTGTTCTTCTCTGAAATTCTCTTCTTCTGGTCTCTGCTGTTTCCCTGCCCCTTTTTTCTTATCTCCCCTTTCATCTTGGTGTTGAACACATGGCGCTTGAAGTTTAAATTATGACCAGTTGACGTTCCTGGGGTCGATTGACTGTATGTCATTCTGAAAGGTTTGTTCTTAATATTTTCGCTGGCTTTTTTCATGGCTTGGCAAGAATTAACCTTTTCCATAAAACCTGAGCCAAAAAGATAGTCATCTATAGTGCTTTGTTGGGCGGCAACTCTGCTGTTCTGGTTAATGGAGGGATTTACCTCCCATTTCCTTTTCACTGATAATGCGTGATGAACGCTGGCAAAAAAAAGAGATGCATCTGATAGTTTTTGTACTAATTCTTCTTCAGTATTGCCCGAGGTTTTAGATAATTTTTCAGTCAAAATTGAGCCAATAATTGTCTGGTATAGGATATTTAAGTAATAATTCCTTTCTGGCTTCGCCTGGTATACCTTGAGTTAAGTAGTTCGACCATCTTACTACCAGCTCTTCATGTAAAGCTTCCCCCTTTTTATTCTGATTACTGGGGTTTTCGCCCAAAAGTTCAACAATTTTTTGATCGTTAACCTCTATTTGTGGTATCGCTGATGTACCAGGTAGAGCATTATGTTCTAATAGTGTATTATATTGGCCGATTTCCTCATTTTCTCTGGAGAAAGAATCTCTGCTAGAGGTATGGAGGGACTCTGAAAATAAATACACTCGAATAATAGTGTTTTTTTTTTTTTTTTTTTTTTTAAGTTATGTCACCAAAATAAACTACATAAAAAGAGTTTTCCGGAAAAACAAAACAATGACATTCTGCATTATTTAAGAGCAAGCAAGCGTTTTTGCGAACATCGTAGTCAAAACAAACTACCCCTGTATACAAATAGCAAACAAATGTTTGCGGGCATCGTAGTCAAAACAAACTACACCCTATATATATATATTAATAGTATACAAGAAATGTTTCCGGTTGAAGCAAACAAAACAACAAAATTCTGCTTTATTTGATAGCAAACAAATGTTTGCGGGCATCGTAGTCAAAACAAACTACACCCTATTATATATTAATAGTATACAAGAAATGTTTCCGGTTAGAGCAAAACAAAACAAAATTCTGCTTTATTTGATAGCAAACAAGTGTTTGTGGGCATCGTAGTCAAAACAAACCACACCCTATATATAATAATAGTATACAAGAAAAGTTTCCAGTTAAAGCAAATCAACAAAATTCTGCTTTATTTGATAGCAAACAAGTGTTTGCGGGCATCGTAGTCAAAACAACTACACCCTGTATACAAATAGCAATATTTCAATACATAAAAAGGCGTAGCACACTAAAAAATTGTAAAGTTTAAGATATAACTTACCCTGTGAACTATCCGAATCGGAAGATGTTGAATTTTTATCCGTTAATTCCTTTTCGAGTCTCGCAAACTTCTTTTTCATTCGCAACAACTCTTTTATCGCTTTTCTTTTTCGATTATTTGGCATGTTTACTTCGTTTAACTCACAATTAAATTTTGTACACTGCACGTGAAGGCACTTAAAAATGAACTGTTCGATAGTCGCTCCCAGAGACAAAGGATTAGCCGATACGACAAAAAATTATTTACTTTTAACACAGTGCGTGAATTACTTGGAATATGAAACCTACCATATCTATCATAGAAGAACGGAGATGCGAAGAATAATTATTAAGTTTGCCTCATTCTTTAGTAAATGGTCAAAGAATATTTTCTCTAATAAATTTGCTGAAGTAAAAGCAGGGTAATAAGCATCCACTACTGTAAAAGAACCTCAATATAATCATTATGTTTTTATTTAAAATACAACAAAGAATTAAAAGGATATGCATGCCAAACACAACGTATTTGAATTATCTGATTCAGACTGATTTAAAAGAAATACCTATTATTTTTCTTTTTTTTTTTGTTTCCGGACGTTAAGTATGTATTAAAAATGTTATTATTTGTTTTTATTCTTTGTTTACTTTCCAATTTGGGTAGAAAAATGTTTATTTTTCGTTTCTTATACAGTGTGTCTACTTAAGTTGGAACCATATGGAAAACATTTTTATTATTGATTTTAGGAAAAAAAGTTATTCTTGATAAAAAGTCCTGCATGACCCAAAACCTAAAATACAGTCATCATATCAAATTTTTCAAGCCGTATACGAGGTTTGTCAAAAAATATGAATTTTGCTCAAGAGTAAAGTACGTTTATTTTTGACAAAATCGAAAATTTTCATTCACTGTATTTTAAGTTTTGGGTCATGCAGGACTTTTTATCAAGAATAACTTTTTTTTCCTAAAATCAATAATAAAAATGTTTTCCATATGGTTCCAACTTAAGTAGACACACTGTATACTCGTTTTTTTTTATTTACTACACTGCAAATTACAATTATTTCCCCCTGTATTAAAATCTACTGTTCAGATCTACGGTTTTTTTTCCACCCATACTGTTCCAGAAAATCTTCATCTAGCAACACTGCGCAGGATAGAACTTTGCAACTACCATTTCTATAAAATATCGACTAATCACCTCGAAATACAAGCGATGACTAAAGGAGACCTCAGAAAACGCTGCCCCAAGACTGATCTATGTGTCGTCGACTTCTGTCTCTTGGACTGGTCACGCCTTGCGAAATGATTTTATATAATTGCATGTGTTCAGACGAGAAGAGACAGACCGTTCTTGGTCTCCTTTGCCGTCGCGTCTGCTGTCGTATGTCGTCTGTCGCGCGTTCCGAAATTATACCTTTAGACGTCACAAAAATCAGGCATGAGTTTCTTAGTTTATAGGTAGCCTTGGTTTTGTCCAATTTTAGTAGAATATATTTCCCACATGTACAACTTATATTTATTTATTCTTTGTATCTGACTGTTCTTTTCTATCAAGAAAAATTAATATAATTACGCATAATCTTTATGTAAACATAATATTAATAAATAACGTATATTTTAGTGTCCCTGGTTGTATGATGATTCAATTGACTGGATTTACCTAGCGCCTCCTCTGTTAGTTGTGTTTCTCAACTTAATTTTCCTCTTCAGTATAATGTGGGTTTTGATAACAAAATTGCGATCGTCCACAGGCGTTGAGCACCAACAACATTATAAAGCTGCCAGGGCACTTCTTGTGCTAATACCACTTTTAGGAGTCACTTGGGTCATTACTATTTATGTTCCGTCCGATAATTTGCGAAACGTATTCGAGTCTCTGAGAAGCATACTTTTATCAACGCAGGTATTGTCTTTTTTTTTTTAGTTACTTTTTAACCATATTATTGGTTATTTTTATTCACAGAAAGTGAAACAAAATATTTTCGAAGATTAATAAATACATTAAGTACGATATTTTTTTCTTCTAAAAATATAACTGTAAAATTATAATATATACTAATACAAAATTCCGAATCAATTAAAATACATACGATACGGCTATGAATAAAAAAAATCTGACTTATCTGTCAAAAGAAAAGATTTATTACAGTAAATACCATGGAAACATGATTAAATCTAAACGAAAACTTTTATTAGGACGATCAGATGTATTACAATTTTCAGTTTAACTACAAATAAGCATTGAAGAATGAAGTATAAATAAAATGTCTACCTCTTGAATCTGTACTACGTTCTGCTAATTAAATTACTGAACTTCTTTCGTCTCTAGACTATACTATTACGTACAGTTTTAGAATTGAAATGTATGCCATCTCCCTCGTTACTAAAGGTTTATTTTAACACGTCTTCAACAATACCCATAATCCAAGTGACCAAATTGTTGTCAGCAGTTATCTAAAAGTAACATTAATTACTTCAACAATGATTCCAAAGCATTACCATTACCATATTTGACACAACTGACAATAAAGTTCATCCAAAAGTATTGTATGAACTTAGATAAAAGAGACCAGAGATATAACATACACCGGTTTTAAACCTGCGCAAATGTTGCCAATTTCTAAAGAAGGGTTAACGGAGTGGGGGAACTGGGCGGCGACACGCGGCGACCCGAACTCTGTGACAGGGACCGGACTTTGTTTATTAGCAACTTAATGAACTATTAGGTTTATTTAAAAGGTGTTTAATCGAATTTTGTATTATGAAATCAAATTATCGTGATTTTTTAATATCAAACAGATGCCACGACATTTTATGTAAAGAGAAGACCTTTTATAGAATATTTCGTTAGCGTTTATTTACTACGGACTTTTCTGCAAGAGATTACAGTAAAATGTTGAAATAGAATATATTGTTAATAGAGCAAAAAAATGTTACTCATTGTCTACGAGTATTATAAAAATAGCATGTGCGCAGGCTAATACTGCAAATCTACCCTTATGAGTTGAACATTATATTTTTTCTACGGCTATTACATATTATTAAAAATTAGTCAAAATGAGAAAATGCTGTTTTGTATTGTAACCTCAGAAAAAGTATATTAAGGCTTCTTTCTTTAAGAATATTATTTATTATAAAGGATGAGTCACATAAAACTCTATAAATGCATATAATAATAATAATAATAATAATAATAATACTCTCCCTAATTCACCCCCTTACGAGTGAATTTTAACCCCAAAAGCTGAGCTTGTCCGGGGAAAGGGACGGCTATTATTATTATTTGCCGTGGCGCTCCGGGGCGACTTAAAGATGATTGATGGTGCCATTTGACTTACAGGTGAGGTCTGAAACCAGATAACATTTTAAAATTTAAATCTATTAAAAGTCATTTGATCGCTAGGGATGAGTGATTATCGAAATAAATTATCGATAATTGAAAATAATCGATTATTTTCGATCAATAGATTATTTTCAAACAATATATTTTTTGTCATTTCCTTTAAAATCGACTACTTGATTATCTTTGAAAAATCAAAAATAATCGATTAATTAAAAAGCCAATTAACCGATAAATCAGTGTTTACAAAATATAATATAAATAGAATTATCGTTTATTTTAAATAATCGATTATTTTCAAATAAACCATTTTTTTTTCGTCCATGGAAACAGATTATTCGATAAAATAATCGATTAATCAAAAATAATCAATTAATTAAAAAGTCGATTAACTGATAAATAGATTTTAAAAAAAAACAGAATGATCGATTATTTTAAATAATTGATTATTTTCGATCAATCGATTATTATCAATAATCTATTTTTATTGTATTTCCTTTAAAATCGTTAATTCGATTATCTTTGAAATACCGAAAATAATCGATAATTCCAAAATAATCGCCTAATCGAAAATAATCAATTAATTAAGAAGCCGATTCTATGATAAATCGATTATTACCAATAATCTATTTTATTGTATTTCAAAAATATTCGATTAATTAAAAAGTCGATTAACTGACAAATCGATTTTCAAAATAAAACAAAATGATCGATTATTTTAAATAATCGATTATTTTCGATCAATCGATTATTATCAATAATCTATTTTTATTGTATTTCCTTTAAAATCGATAATTCGGTTATCTTTGAAATACCAAAAATAATCAATAATTCCAAAATAATCGCCTAATCGAAAATAACCAATTAATTAAGAAGCCGATTCTCATATTTCCTTTGAAATTGATTATTCGATTATCGAAAATAATTGATTATTAAAAAGCTGATTATCCAATAAATCGATAATTTTAAAAAAATAACCAAAATATCGATTATGTAAAATAACCGATTATATTCAATCGATTATTTTCATATAATATCTTTGAAAAATCGAAAATAATCAAATAATTAAAAAACCGATTAAACGATAAATCGATAATTTTGAATAAATGTACTTTTTCTGTATTTCCTTTAAAATCGATTAATACATTATCTTAAAAAAAAGGGAAAATAATTTATTAAAAACAGCGGATAAATCGATTTTCATTAAAAAATATCAGAATTATCGATAAATCGATTTTTTTTGTAACCCCTATCGGTCGCTTGCTTTTATCTGAGCATTTAGTTCCAAAATTTAGAGATTCGGATTTTTTGATCCAGTTATCTTTGAAATCGCATTCGCTTGTATAATAAATAAATATTGCTAAATTTTGGATTTTTTTTAGTAAACGAAAATTATGTTCGAGTTGTTTAGGGGTTTGTAATGTAACATTTTATTAACGTGACTAAGGGTTGATTCCACCATTGTGTTAAACGAAGTTTAAAATGACATTTTTACATTAACACTGTCATTTTAATCTCCGTTTAACACAACGGTGGAATCGGACCTAACTCCTGTAACTTTAGTATTTTTTTTTTGTTTATACTAGATTACTTTGTTTTAAGACTGAAAATTCAATGTCACTTTTGATTTGACCGCAAATAAGATGAACCTTGAAATTTTAAGTAGGTCATCCTGTATTTCATCTAATATTCTTATAAAAATACCTTATAAAAATACCTTATAAAAATACCTTATAAAAATAAAATTTAGCTAGCAACTATGATTCTTTACCTCTTATTTATCTACCAAAAAGGGCTAAAAACTACCTTTAGAAAACATTCTTATAAAACTACTATTTAAATACAAAATTTCGTTAACAATAATGCCTATTTACTATTTATTTAAATTAAATGTTCAAAATTTTACCCTTTTGTAAATTTATGTAAGTAATATGAAATCTGATGCTTAATATTTATTGAAACCCCTTAATGCGGATCTGAAGTATTCAGCCCAGAGAATCATGGCGCTTTATGTCAAAACGTTAATAAATATTTACCGCTGAAAACGAATATATTCATAACAGTAGTACTTGTATTATAAGTACATACAATTTTTCAAGATACATCGTGACATTTTGAACTTGAAATTGAATAACTAGAACACTTTAAATTGCTAAAATACCAACAAATAAATCAAAAAACAGCTGTCAATGGTGATTAAACTCAGGTGGAGGTGTGATCGCTGAATGGAAATCGGAGCAATTCGGGTGGCGTCGTGCAACAATGATTTTCAATTGGTGGGTTACTTTGGCTTAAAATAGACAGCATGCGCAGTGTGCAATGTTACATCTTCGGTCTCTTTAATCTAAGTGTATGAATTACTTTTTATAAAACAATAAAATCCAATACAACCCATGAATACGCCCATGAAAGGGTCGCTTATCTAGTAGACTGCGTAAGTCGGTGCTGGTTTGACATTTTCACAGATAATGAAAATCCACATTTATATACAAACTTTATTTTGAGACGATGAACACTTATTTACAAAGTTGCTTTATTTTATGTACACATTTTATTTTATGTTAATCCTACACATTACCATCTTTGCTTAAGCGGCCAGTGGCCGAATTCTTACTTTAGCCCATCCGAGCTATGTGAATGTCTAGACAAGACTCCCTGTTTTCGACTCGTCACAAAAGAGAGATGACATACGCTGGCTAAAAAAAAAGTGATTGGACTTGAAACTTCTTCGCGTTGAGTTAGAATAGGTTTACACTCATTTAGTCACGTAGACATCTACCACACGTTTGTTTACTCACGTAGGCAATAGACACGTGTGGATTGAGTACAGAACCGGTCCTCAAATTTAGATATAAGTTATGTTTAAAATGTGTTTTAAAGAAGTATTTCAAAATCTGGTTTTAGCAGATTTCATGGAATATAGGTATTGTTGAAGACTGTACGTATTATATTCTTGAGTCAATAATTTTTTTTAGGGTTTGACAATTTCATTATGCTATTGTTTTCTGAATACAGAAGTTCAGAATATCATCAAACATCACTTCGAAAATTGGAAAGCACGTAGATCTTTAGGATCTCATTTAGGAAGAAAAAGTACAGATTGGCATTCAGGAATGAATAATAATCGGTATGTATGTATTTAAACACAGCACTTAAGTTTTATGTTAGTATTTTCGCATAGGAGTAGAGGTTAGAGATCCCGGAACACCAAAAACGGTTAAATATGAAAGTATTCTTGAACACCCAGACGTTCTTTGAGCTATCAGGACTTTACTGCTACTGGTCAATTAATTTTTAATTTCTACCTTTGCTTCCCCTAAGGGGCCCAGACAGGTTCTTTCCAATCAGACTCTTCTGTTTCTAGCATAGCGACGCTACAACCTCATAAGCGAATTGTACTATAATTCTCAATATAGAATGTGGCAAAAACGACAAGATAAATAATGATCAGGAACGGAAATAATTATACGGAAGTTTATTAGCTCCAGAACTAAAGATACTTGGAATATGCCACACAGGAGAAAAACTGAGAAAAAGTACTGGTTTGTGAAAAACTTCAAAACCACAGAGTTGGGATGCAAGAAAGAACGATGCCAAGTATCCATCGTGTTTGCAACCGAATGGCATGTAATTCAGTGGTATATAGATGGTTCCAAAACGACAGAAGGAACTGAAATAGGAGTGTATGTGCCTAGAACCAGGTACTTAGAAATTTGGGTAAATACCCAAACAATTTCCAGGCAGAAATGCACGCCATTAAGAAGTGTACCCAGTTCAATATCGAGAGAAACTATTGCAGACAATAGATTATCATCATGTCCAATAGTCAAGCAGCCATCAAAACGCTGAACTCTTACGTAATTAGCTCAAACATGGTCTGGAGATGCCTCGAAAGACTGAATGAGGCAGGCGAGAAAAATACAGTTATTCTCACTTGGTTCGGTCCCGGGAGATAACGGGCTAAAGAGTAACAAGAATGCAGATAGTCTCGCAAGAAAATGGTCCCTATGTGGAATCTGAGGCGTTTTGCAGTTTCAGCAGTAACACAATATTAGGAAAGATTATAAAAAGAATTGGGCAGTAAAAGGATCGATAATCGCTAAGATACTTCTGAATTACTATAACCAGAAAAGAACGACAGCCTGTATATCCGTCTGAGCAAGAACAGGCTTACCGAGCATTGTCGACTCAAAGGACACCTTAGTAAACTGGGACTAGTAGAAGGTAGTAAGTGCAAATTCTATGAGTAAGAGGAGGAAAGCTCAATTCACATTCTGACTGAATGTGTAGCACTTCAGAATCCAAGGGAACTATACTTAGGAGCACATCAAATAGAGGAGGGCGATCTACCTAACTTGGAGCTCTTCCAAATCCTACATTTTCTTGAGACGATATGATTGGATGGGTTGTTATAAGCATGGTGACTATTCCCTTGCTGCATTAACGATAAAAGGCGACACAATAGATATTTTAGTTCGCAGTTTATTAATACCCCATACATAACATAGGTACACGGATACACTGTATTGGTATAGTAATTTTTATTTTTAATAATAGGTAACAAAAATTTTGGATAATTAAGTTGAGTTTATTCGCTAGTTTAGAATTACAGTATATTTTGGGATCATGATATTTACATGTTTTCAGTAGACACACTGAATGGACTTTGGTAAGCGCTAGCGAAGTAGAAGCTGCTACTCCTAACAATCACAATACAGAAACTACTGAAACTACAGAAACTGCAGAAATGAAAAATGAAGAAGGATAATAAAAAAAATATATATTTTAATCTTTTTAGTACCTGATAATTTTAGATTTTAACTTTTTTAAAACATGTTTCTAAAATATAAAATGTTAATAATGACTTTGTTGATTCCAAGAATCTTTAAGATTAACATTTTTGCGAGAACGGGTTAAATTATTTTTACTTTAAATACAAAATCAAAGTCAATGTAATGCTTGATGCATTAAAATGATTATAATTTTTTCAATTTTGGATAGAAGAATTCGTAGTTTTTGTATATTTACTCACAAAATTACTAACATGATATTTTGTAATAAACTTGTAATTACCCACCAAATTTTAGATAATTTTTATTATATTATATATTAAGAAAAATGTCTGTTTTTTTAAATCTCAAATTGTAGACGTCTATATTTTCCGTGTTAAATCTTACAAGCCACATAAGGGGTCACGCAAGAATCATATTTCTAATCATTACTCTTTTTAATATTCATTAAGTAAAAAAAATTGTTTACAATTTGAATTTTTTAATATACAATGTGAATCCTTAGTTGATATTTTTTTTAACCGTGTATAGAAGTTTACAGAATTAAAAAATATAATTCCGGATCTGGACTTGTGCACGAAAAGTTACGCTAAGTAATAAGTTTGTTTTTATCTTTTTTGTTTTGTTTTTCCTATGATTCGTTGTGTACCGGTTATTGTAATTCAGACCGGTGTGATTTTAGCAGTGTTTGTGAAGCAAATTGTTCCCTGTGGTAAATTGAAATGCGGGTGATTGCAGAGATCACGTCATAGAAAAGTGTGGGCAACATTGCGGGAAAATCAGCTGTATTCCTTTGACGTTCACTTGTTATCTTGTTCAAGCATTACAAGTTGAAGATTTCTCCTGCAAAGTTGTTTTGTTCTTACAACAGCATGAATGTGATTAACATTTTTCGAAAGTTCTACACATTATTTAAGTTAGGTTAGGTATTGGAATATAACATTTTTATTTTTGAGTTTTTTTTAAGTTGTTTATTTCTATACATAGTTTAATAAATGTATCAACTTAGGATTTATCCTGTATATAGATTTTTTTAAGTTTTTTTGCTGTAGGATCATTTGACGATTGTTTAAATATTAGGCAGGATTCTCCAACTTAATCTCAATAAATAAGTGTTTTTTAAATGTAAATAAATGTTTGTGTATTTCATTCATTAGGGATATATTTCTGTTTTAATAATCGAAAAGATTTATGTTTATATAACATTTTTTGCCCAATAAAATGAGTTTCAACTTTCATATATTTTATATCTTAAATAAATCATGCTAACTTTTATGGCATTTTTATAAGAACTTGTATTTCGGCTACGTATTTACTTAGCAGATAAAATTTTGCAATTTTTATAATGCTCGCTTTACATCTGACAATGTCTTCAAGAATTAATTAACTCATATAAAACAACATTAAGCGAAAATAAAAATTTCAAAATCAGTACCCTCTCTATACTTCTTTGTTTCAAACCCGGCAATCTCCACGTGCCAGTTGTTGGTACCAAAACTGCAACTGCGAATTTGGTAAAGAGTTACCAGTTGTTTTAATTTAGCTTAATGAACACTGATTTATATGATCTGTTTACCTATTAATAAATAATAATTATAATATAACCAACCCTTTAGTATTTTGTAATAGTTAATTAGTCAGTTTTCCAGGTATTTAAAATTAAAGATCTCCAAATTTTTCCTTATTTATTAAAATAACTGTGATGAGTTTTTAATATTTATGCAAGTCAGCACAATTCTTTAATACCGATAAATATTAAAAAAATTACTTTGGTTCTAGACCTCTCAAGTGTCACTTTTTTGACCGCATTTACTTTACGGCCGCTTTTTATAAACACAGGTTTATCATAGTAATTCTGTACAAATTTTATTTTTATTCGATCAATAAAAATTTGAAACAATTTTGCAGTCAAGCCTCTTTTTCAAAAACAAGTATTCAAAAAAATATTGACTCTACTTGATGAGAAGGGCTAAAATGAATTTCAAATGCATCTTCCGGTAAGAAATCAGGGAACTCAGCCATCCTCTAGTATAATAACATACCTTATACGGAGTGGCCCAAAAGTCTGGAAACTGCCTATTATCTCGAAATTGCTAATCCTAATTGTACAGAATTTGGGATACACCTATTTTGGGATACAGAGATTCCAGATTTAATATTTGCAATGTTGCCAGATTTGCCGTTTCTCTTATAATATTAGTCACTTTGGTTTTTCAAATTTATCACCCTGTATATTCAGTCATTATTGGAATCTCCTATTCAATACGAGTTCAACCATATGTAACACTTATGTAGTCTGGAAGGTCCTAAATAAATAAAACAATCATGGAGAAATGTGGTAGACACATTCTATCATCGATTAGGGTACTGTCAACTCACAAATGAAGCACATTTTGAACACTTGATAAAGTAACCATTATGTTAAAAAAGTTATAATCTTTCAATTGTTACATTTTAATGTAGTTGAAAATAGTTTGTATTAAAAAATTTATTGAGACAATTAGGCGTTGCCAGACTTATTTTTATTTTTTTTTTCCAGACTACATAAAATCATAAAGTGTTACATATGGTTGAACTCGTATTGAATAGGAGATTCCAATAATGACTGAATATGCAGGGTGATGAATTTGTAAAACCAAAATGACTAATAATTTAAGAGAGACGGTAAATCTGGCAACATTACAAATATCAAATCTGGAATCACCGTATCCCAAAATAAGTGTACCCCAAATTTTGTACAATTAGGACTGGCAATTTACGAGATAATTGGCCGTTTCCAGACTTTTGGGACACTCTGTATACCTAGTCATTATTGCAATCGTCTATTATTATTGACTGATTTAGCTTTAGCAACATATACTTGCCATCGTGATAAAAATCTAGTGAACCTTCGCAATATAGGTACCTGGTAATTTTTTAAATCCAACCGGGATTGAGTGAAAACACTTCAGCATGCAGTGTTTTAATTGGCGACTGTTAGAATTTATAATAAAAGATGATTCTCAATAAATAATTAAACATAATATCATAAGAGGTGAGAAGTTTTTGAGAACATTTTGTTTCTTTGGAAATTATGCGTCTAAATTTCACGAAACAAAATCTTCCTTAAAATACCATGAGACGTCAGTCGAATGGTATTTGAAAATATTTAACAGAACTTTATAAACATTTGCTGTTTCCGTAAGATGAATCGACACTGCATTTAAAAATTATATTTCAACGATCAAACCGAATTGTGTCCATTTCACATTGACGTTTCCCATAAATCATTGATATGTTACTTGGTAATGAATTCAATATAAGGAAAGTATATAGGAATCATGATTTTTTTTAATCTCAAGTTTTCGACGGATTTTTGAGATCTCCTGAATATCCGTTTTGACTATTTTCGGGATGATGCCTGTGTGTGTGTGTGTGTGTGTATGTGTGTGTATGTGTGTGTGTATCCACCATAACTCATGAACCGATACACAGAAAAACACCAAATTTTAAACTTCAGCTTTATTCCAGCGTGGTCATTTTTATATTTTATGGAATATATCTGTTTTGAAAAGAAATTTCTTCAAATAAAAGTTACTTCTAATATTATTATCTATAATTTTTGTTCCATACAAAATTTTCCTAAAATGGTCCGTATTCGAGAAATTTGACAAAATGTAAAAAAAAATCTTTTTTTTTATAAAAATTGTTTAAATAATAGTTGTTTGTAATATAATTGTCTATAACTTTTATCCTATACATAATTTCTCTCTCAAAAACGGATTAAGAAAAAAACATTAAATTTTAAACATAGTCGGAACATCTGGAGGGGTACTTTATGGGAGGCCGTTTTTATATTTTATGGAATATATCTGTTATTTATGTTTGGAGAAGAAAAGTGTTCAAATAAAAGATAATTTTTGTTTTATGTCAAAATTTTATGAAATGGTCCGTATTCGAGAAATTTGACAAAATGTGCAAAATTCTGGTATTTATGAAAATTGTTGAACTAAAAGTTGTTTGCGATATCGATCTCTATAATTTTTGTTTATATGTGATTTTTCTAAAATGGACCGGAATGGAAAAATTGTAGGAAAAGTGCTAAATTTAAATTTTTCAGTATTTTCGTTTTCAATGAATATCTATAGAAAAATATTTCGAAGTAGATGTATGTGGAAAATGTATATATTTAGTTTATCCTCTAAACATTTATAGAGGTGCTGCAATAGGTTGTAAAAAATAACCGGAAAAAGCTTATAATAACTAGATAAGAAAGTCATGTGTTGGACACATTAGATTTTTTAAATAGAATCGGCATTCAGTGTTTTTAGATAAGTACAGTTTATTTTGATTCCGGCTTCTGTTGGAATAAAAGATGCGTGTCATTGGTTGATGGTTAGTTAAACTACTCGCAAACGTCAATCAATTTTCAGTAAAGAAAATTCAATGAATTATTAACAGTAGTTATAAATAAAATGTAGTTAAATGTAATTATTTGTTTGCGGGACATATTTAAACTTAGTTTTACAAAATAGTTGGTACAATGATAAGTCGCTAAAATGATCGACCAATATTTACTCTAATTCAATGTATTTCCGAACGCAAATCTGCTAAATTTAGTAACAATAATATTGAATTAACATGTCCTATATTATTTATGTATTTCAGTAATTATCGCCTCTCTATATGCGTCAATAATTCATCTTTAACTGCCTGATGATGCTAAATAAGATATATAAATAGCTAGATTGTTAGTTAATGATCAAATATCGCATAGATTTCAAACGTGAAACATTGAGAATTCGAAATGTGTAAATTGTTTATAGTGGTTGTGTGCTTTGCAGTAGCAAAATCAAAGACTATTAATAAAATAAGTGATCCTGTAAGTGCAACTGATAGTTTTAATATCGAAAAAAGATCAATAGATGACCCGTTGGTTGAAAAAGTTCATGAAGATCTAGGACATGAAAGAATTTCTTTGGCCTTGAACGCAGAAGACCTAGAAGATGCAAATGATATTCACCAATTGGAAAAACGAGAAATTTTGCTTCTTGAAGGTATATATGGGACAGACGAATCTGGATCACTTTTTAAGAGGTCGATTAGAAGCCCTGTTACTAAAATAAGATCAATAATATTGCCTGCTAGCGAAAGAATATCAAAACGTTCTTTAAACCAACAGTATGTGGATGTTGAGGAAACTACTCGACGAGATATGTCTCCTAAATTTGGTTTAAGGAAAAAAAGAAACTCGCCGAATAGGATATATCGCAGATTTGTTCAGGATCGCTTTACTGGAGGAATTGTTATTGATCCTTGGATGGGAAGATTATAAATTATTTGAATTTTTCCCATTTTTACTGTGATGCCAAAGGTTGTGACAATGACGATTTAATGGTGAATTTAATAAAATTCTGTACAAGTTATTTATATTTATTTTTTTATTGGTTTTTAATAAATGTTTTAATTAAACTGTATTGTTTTTAAAATCCTAAATGTCGTCGAAAGTGAACCTACTCAGTTAAAAGTATGAAATACTAATTCATTTTTAACTTTGAATGGTTATTACCTAATTGCAAGTAATGGATGAAAAACAATACTAAATTGAATATTATTAATTATTCGGCTTACTTAGTGAAAACTTGGTTTCAATTCTGTCTAATAATTGATTAATTGAATTGACAGATTCAGGTTTTTTCACCCTTTTATGCATTTTTACTTTCCTATCTGTATACAGATATAAGGAAAGTATACCTAGGAATCATGATTTTTTTCGACCTCGAGTTTTCGACGGATTTTTACGTTTTGAGGTCCCCTGAATCCGTTTTGACTATTTTCGCGATGATGTCTGTGTGTGTGTGTGTGTCTGTATGTCGCATAACTCATGAACCGATACACAGAAAAACACCAAATTTTAAACTTAAGCTTTATTTCAGCGTCTAATGAACTGATTAGATTTTGGACAGAGTCGGAACATCTGGGGGGTACTTTATAGGTGGTAATTTTTATATTTTATGGAATATATCTGTTATTTACGTTTGGAGAAGAAAATTGTTTAAATAAAAGTTACTTCTAATATAATTATCTATAATTTTTGTTTTATGTTAAAATTTCCTGAAATGGTCCGTATCCGAGAAATTTGACAAAATGTGCAAAATTCTGATTTTTATGAAAATTGTTGAACTAAAAGTTGTTTGCGATATCGATCTCTATAATTTTTGTTTATACATGATTTTACTAAAATGGACCGTAATGGAAAAGTGCTAAATTAAAATTTTTCAGTATTTTCGTTTTCAATGAATATCTATAGAAAAATGTTTCGAGGTAGATGTATGTGGACAATGTATATATTTAGTTTATCCTCTAAACATTTGTAGAGATGCTGCAATAGGTTGTACAAAATAACCGGAAAAAGCCTATAATAACTAGATAGGAAAGTCATGTGTTGGGCACATCAGATTTTTATATTTGACTTCAGTGTTTGTGTAATTTTTTATTAAACAACTACAACTTGCAAAAATCAATATATTTATAGAATTTCGTGATCAGATCAGATTAAAGGTTGTTTACAGTATCGTACTTCTAATTCAATATAATTAATAGTGGTAGTCAGAATTGACGCATTATTTATTTACCTACTTAATAATAATAATATTAAAATCAAATTATTTTTTGAACAGAAAATCTACCATAATTTGGTTTTCTTGGTAATTATTATGGTTTACAAAGCAATTACTGATAATAAAGCGCATAAAAATAATATAAAGATACGAGTCCGCACCTGTACTGAAGCTAAAATTGTCTCTGTATATTATTTATTTAAAAATGACTGTGGGGCCGATTCTCACCGAAATAAGTTTCTACTGTACACCAAATAATACGAGAGGTTGTTTGGCAGTGACGTCAGAAAAGTTAGGTAAGTACCAACTATGGCAAACTTATCAAAATGTGTGCTTCTTTATGGAATAAGAAATAGGTATATACATTATACCTTTTCGATTCTCAGCCAAAGCTTTTAATAATTGCTTTTCTAACAAAATAAGAATTTGAACCATGCAGATTTTATATAGCGGCTATAAGAGAGGATAAGCTCCCCAATAAACACAGTTAAACGGATTCGTAAATTAGCCGAAGCCGTGTAGGTAGGACAATGTCGGTAGTCGAATCTGCCGAATAGAGAATATATGTACAATATCAATTTGGTAACTTTGCTTAGAATCCACTCTGTGTTTGTGTTAAAGAAGATAAATTTGTAAAATAAAAATATAGTTTCATGAATAACAAATGGGAAAATAAAACAATGTCATATATCCAAAATATATTTGTAAATATATCTACATTCAGAACTGGGCAGAGTACTACGTTAAAGTACTCACGAGTACTTCATAATGAGTAGCTTTACAAAGTACTCATAAATATCTGAGTATGAGTATTTATATAAATAATACTTTTGCAAATTTTAGAGAGTACTCGTGAAAAAATCAAGTAACGAATATGAGTACCTTATTTTAAATAATTCCAGTTAGTGCCTCAAGTTTACAAAAAGATAATTGTAATAATTAGTAAGTCAGTAAGGAAAAACACAAAAAGATATCAACATGGCGCTAGTTCAGTAAATACGAATTTAAAAATCAACATTGTTTTTAAGAAACAAAGTAAAATATAACAAAACATAAAGTGCGTCAGCAAATATATTCAAAGTAAAATAAATTTCATGAAGAAAACTTGAAAAACGTGTCCGATGAATATCGCCCATGTGCATATCCAGAAATTAGGGGCATCGTGGACTTTTTGGAGACAAAAATTTGAAATGTACTTAAAAGCAACCGAAGTAATGATAAAAGAAGAAAGTATAAAAATGTGCTCAATTACTAACACTGATAGGTGACGAAGGTATAAGAATTTATAATACTTTTACTTTTGAGGAAAATGTATCTCAAACTTTAGATATCTTGCTTAATAAATTTGATGATCACTTCAAGTTGAAGAAAAATTTAACATTTGAACGGAATAATTTTTTCTATATAAGCAAAAAGAAGGTCAGTTACAGATCAATTCATAACGGGTTCAACAATGTATCACTTTCATATGAATTTGGACCTTTAAGAGAATCTTTAATAAAATATGTTAGCATGTGGCTTGAAATCAGAAAGAATTCGTGAAAAACTTTTACAAGAAGACTCTAAAACCTTGGATGAAGCTGTAAAATCTGTATAAATGCTGAAAGTACCCGAGAACATAACAGGCGTATCACAAATGGACATAGTACAATGTGGATTCTATCAATATGTATATGGAAAAAAATGTATTGTAGAAACTGATCACAAACCTTTGATTTCAATCGTTAAAAAAAAAAACATTAAATAACTGTCCTCCTAGATTGCAAAGAATGCTACAGTTAAAAAAATATGATTTTGAACTCCTATATAAACCGGGTAAAGAATTAATTATACGAGCCCCTTCATATTTCAGTTGGCCCACCTATTAATATTTTCTTTATATAACGACAATAAGAAAGTATTAAAGATTACATGCTTTTTAAATCATAAATTAATTAACAATGCATTAATTTAGAATTATATTAGAACTAGAACTAGAAAACATCAATTTTTTTATTTATTTTTAAATTTATTAACACATTATTGCATTATTTCAACTTGAATTCAATGCGTTAGAAAATAAACCAAAATCGAAGGTAGCTTTGAAAAAATAACAAACAATAATGCAAATAACTGTCACAAGACAATTTAACCTCTTTTAAGCTAATTCTGTCTAATTAAATGGGTAGAGGAAAAATCATTGACGAAAAAATACGTTTTCTTGTTATAAAACATTGCAATTCTGGAAAATCGAACTCGGAAATTGCAAATATATTAGATTTATCACGATATAGTGTAAGAAATATAGTTAGAAGATACAAAACTACTGGTTCAATCAGCCCAAAGCCCCGTCATGTTAGAAAAAGCAAGATTACAAATGTCGATAGACGAGCATTGAGAAGAATTATTGAAACTAACCGTCGTGCTAATTACCTTGAATTAAGTGCTCAGTGGAGTGATGCTGTTGGAAGACGAATTTCGAGATCTTCATGTCATAGAGAAGCTCGCAAATTGGGATTTGGGACTTACAAAGTAAGTTTATAATAATAAAAGCAATAAAAAACATAGATTGAAGACACTAAAACAATCAAATATTTTTGCTTAAAATTGACAATTTTGTTACAGGTTAAAGAAAAACCACTACTAACTGCGAAACAGAAAAAAAAAATCGATTAAGATGGTCAAAAGAACATATGAGTTGGACTTCTCATCAATGGGATGCAATACAATGGAGTGACGAGGCCCGATTCGAAGTGTGTGTTGGAGATAGCAGAAGTCGAGTTATTCGCAAAAAAAACATGAAGCGTTTCATCCAGACTGTCTCAAAAGAAAAGTAAAATTTCCCGCATCGGTCATGGTCTGGGGCAGCATGTCATCTATAGGAATAGGGAAATTGCATTTTATTGAAGAAATTGTAAATACAAATAAATATTTGGACATTTTGGAGGAATCACTTTTACCGACTATGGAATTATATTTGACATCAGGGAAAGATTTTGTATTTCAACAGATGGAGCAGGGTGTCACACATCAAAAAAGCTCTAAAATGGATGGAAGACTTCGGTGTTTCACTTTTGGAATGGGTTTCTAGTAGTCCTGATTTATCACCAATATAAACATTGTGGCATGAGATGAAAAAGGTACTTCGAAAACATCCTGCAAGAACAATACCTGAACTTAAACAAAAACTTCAAGATATATGGGATTCATTTACACCAGAATTTTGCCAAGGCTTAGTTAATACCATGCCGCAAAGAATTTCAGCTGTAATAAAAAATAAAGGTGACGTTACTCAATGGTAAACTTTAAAATTGATTAACGTTTGATTCCAACTATTTGTTTATTTTTTTTTTAAATTTTATATTAAGAGTCCGCTACCGAGAAACACTTTGCCGATGCTGACATAACCTGAAATTCTAAAACCAGTCTCGGAGGCGTGGCTCCTTTATTCGGAAAGGTGTAAAAAGCATCCAGCCCAAAATGTACTTCGCGCGATTGCAAATATAATTTTAACGTTTCTATAGTAGGACGGAAAGCCCGGTCTAGGATGCATAAAAAAACTGAGGTATAACCAAATTTGACCTTTACTATTTGAAAAAATATGTTTTATTACATTGAAAATGGAAATTGATGACCATCTTTATTGGACAAAACAAAAGATATAGGCAAAAAAACAGAAAAAAAACTTTTTTTTGTTAACTTTGAACACTTAACTTTTTAACTTTTTTGCTAAAATAGTTAAAATAACAACTTTTTTGTTTTATTCCTTATTCAATTTACTTTTTTTTTGGTGTATTTGTTTTTTGCAAAAATGTTGTAAACTATATGAAAAAACAGTATAATTTAAAAAAAGATAACAAATTGACAAAAAAAAATTAACTCACCTTGCCATAACTTTCTTATGCAAAGAGCTATTTAAATGTTTTTTTTTTTCAAAACTGTGGAATTTAATGAGCTGCATTTTGTCTCAATTAATACGTGGTCTTTTTTTAATAATAAAACCTGTAGCGGCTTTTAAACGTCGGGGCGAATGCCTCGGCCGTTGAATTGATAGCGGTTTTTTCCATTGTGATCGACGCCTATGATCGACGCACAAACACTCTCGCAGTGATATTTTATATCAAAATTTTCGTTAGTTATTTACACTGGAGCGAAGATAAATCGTAAGTCATTAATTTTCTTCCAAAAAATTCTAGTACTTTAGAAAAATAATAGCTAGGTAATTGTGGCATAATTTTATTATATTATTAAATCAAACTTTTAACAAACAAAACAAAATTAAAACAAATTATAGAAAAATGTAGAGTCAACAGGATCTTCAGTTTCAGTTGTATTAAATAATTTTGAACAGTATAACACTAGACATGTAGATTAACATGTAATTATTACGTACTATGATGAAAAATGTTGCAAAAATATAGTTTTCAATTAAATGGATAAAAATATTCGGAGAATTTTATTAACAATGAAAATATCTATACAGCAATATGTATAAATATTGTACATGTCGATTACATTTTTGCCAGAGAAACATTTTACAATATTGTTAATAAGTACACAAATAAAAAATTACTCTAGCAAATATTAACACTGATCTCATACAAAGTATAGTAAATAGTACTAACTATTAATTCTATATATAATACAAATTTCAAAGGTATAGCAAGACTTACATTTCTAAAAATGTAAGTTTTTGTTTAAACATTACTATATTAACCACCACAGGTACTTTCATATTATGTATCACACTTTTTAATGGGATAAGTCGTCTGGAAGCTATTGTTTTTTAGGATTTTCAAGGACTTTCTGCTTCTTAATTTTGTGATCTGGTTTACTGGTTTGGATTTTTCTCTTTCCTTCTTGACTGTTTTTCCTTTCTGCGCATTTTTCCTGGGCATCTAATATGTACTGAGGATCTCTGATTTTCATACTTCGGGGGTGTCTTGGATCAATAATTTCTGGTAGTAGGCAATTGTAATAAAACATTTCTAATTTTTTTAACATTATATTTTTAAAAAAAGATTCGTCTTTATGTACTTTCAGGCACACAAAATCGTGTAACGTCCATACTACAAAGTAACAGGTCGTTTTTTCCCAGATATTGAGTTGCCCTTGAACTTGATAAAAATAATTATGATTTTTGTTAAGTTCAAATCCATCTCCTGAACTTTTTAAATACACAATTAACCGACTTTCTACTGCTTCTTTAATTGTTGTATTTCTCGCTGAGTAGGGGCACTTAATTTCTAAAAGACTATCATTGGATATAATTGCGTCTGGAGAAGCTCCTAAAAATGGCCACTGACTATTGATAAAAATTCCGCAGTCTAAAATCTTTAAATTGGGATATTTTCTTTCAAAGACCCCTTTCGCTCTATCTTCGTTATTTTTGCCCCAAGCAGTCGCTTTTGTACAAATATTTTTATATAATATATTTTGAACTATTGAATTACAGCCTGTTGTTTGACGCATTTTACAAACTTGGCCAAATGTGGATGCAGTTAAAATTTTCTTTCTTATTTGCAGCCATTCTGCAGAGTCTGCTTGTAGTTTTGTTCTTTTTTCTAGTTCAACAAATTCTTCTTCACTCTTTTCTAAATCAGCTATATATTCTTTCTGTAGTGCATCAAAAGTAGCCTTATCAATATCTGGTTTTTTGCATTCCTGTCCATAATTTGTATCTATAGTAGAAAATATTTGTTTACGCCTTTTCAATCCCTTTTTTCGTTCTGATTTATTTTTTAATCTAGTTTCATGATTAAATATATTAAAATGTGCATTACGTCCATGTAGCAAATGCTTGTAAACAGTAAACAGCGGCCTTCTGGTGTTTTTAGCAACAACGGCAGCAAAACATCTACCTTGGTATGATCTTCTTTGGGTGTAATTTACCCTTTGACCAATCAAGATATTTTTTTTTATTTTACTTCAATACCTATTTCTTAATTTCATAAAATGTCAAAAACTTGATAGAACGTGATTAGATTAACCAAATATCACTGGACTATCGTTTGCCATTAATTAATAATAAAAAGAAAACGCAACAAATTTTAATTTTCTTAACACCCTGTATTTCGAAAACAAAGCGACATTCTAAAAAATGTTATAGTACATTTTTGTCCTAAAATTAGGTGAGAATTCTCCTCCTTTCTTTTGTCAGAGATTAGAAAACACCCTGTATATAAGAAGTTAAGTATAGGATGTATAAAAATACATTATAAAATTAATTAAAAATATGCAGGATTTTCTCTAAAACGATACCAGAACAAAGTAATGTTTTTTTTAGTTGATATTTTTAATTTTTAAAATTAAAATTTCAACTAACAATATTATAATAGGAATTTATAATTAAATATTTTTTTGAAATTTTCTATTAAAAACACCGATCCGGGTAGATTGTTTTCAAGAAATTACTGGGAATTTTTAATAAACCGTTTTATTGCATTGTAAGTAATACTTTATCTGTGCGTGTAAATACCAATCCAATAACAATTATACCAATCCAATAACAATTATACCAATCCAATAACAATTATACCAATCCAATAACAATTATACCAATCCAAAAACAATTACGTTAATGGGCTTAATCTCTTAAGACTTAACCCAATGACATGACAGCGGTAAATTTTTTGAATCTAAGAAACGTTTCCTGAAGTAATTAGGCAAAAATAAAAGATTGTATTTTGTGTTTTAGGTTTTAAATATTATAAAAAATGATGGAAAGTCCATAACTTTTAAATCATTCTAAAATATACCTTTTTAAAAAAAATATGCATTCAAAGTAAAACAAATGATGGACTTTTCATCATTCTTTATAATATTTAGAACCTAAAACGCTTAATAAAGTCTTTTATTTTTTGCTTAATTACTTCAGGAAACGTTTGTTAGATTTAAAAATGTACCGCTGTCACTTGTCTTGAATTAAGTGTTACGAAGGTAAAAACCCGGTGTATGCCAACCCGTAAAAACTAATTTACAAGAAGTGACGCTTAAAAACAAATCTAAAAATTTAAAAGGTCTTATATTATATTATATTTTCTCAAATTTTCTGAACTTTAGTGAAATATGCAATATTTTCTGAACTTTGGTAAAATATGCAAAAAATGCATATATATATATATATAAGAGAGTTGATAGTCGTTGCTGACTAGTTAATAATTTAACCAGTAATTTGTGGGTAATGCAGCAAATGAAAGTTTACTTTTTTAAGTTTATTCCAAGCTTTCGGAAATGTTTATTTCCATCATCAGGGAGAATCTTAATTAAGGTTGTTCATTATGGTGGTATTATTCATTTTAGTGTAAATATACAATGGACAAGCTGAATCAATTACAAAATAATATACACAAACAATAATTACGATATTTTAAAACTAAAAAAATATAAATAACGAAAGGTCAATTTGACAATTTGACATGACAAGTAAATTTTTTTTTTTTTTTTTTTTTTTTTTCCTACTGTTTGACTGACGGTTGACAGGCATATGACAACTGACTCTTTGTACCTACGCTAAAAATAGTTCAAATAGTAACATAAAAAAGTTTCATTTTCGTTTCTAGTACCGAACGGTGTTAGATGTGAATTTTATTAATTATTTTAAAAATTTGACCATGTGCCCTAACGTAAAATTAAAAATATAAACTTTTTGGCTAACATGATTGTTATCAACCATTTTTATCTCGTTTTGTGATGTACCGTAAATTTTTTATTAATATAACACCACATGTACACAACGATTCTCACTGAGTTGTAAGTATATGTTTTTTCAAAATTGTTTCTTATAACCTCTGTAAAAATTAATATTGTAGCTCCCTGAAGATGAACATAATCATGTTCGAAAGCTTGGAATAAATACTTAAAAGAGTACACAATTGTAAGATTTTTGCTGAAAATCCCAAGATTCCTTAGTTTATTTTCTAACTAGTCGGCAAAGACTAAGCCATTTTTGGCTTTTATATATATATATATATATATATATATATATATATATATATATATATATATATACATCCCGCAGCAATATTGCGTCCTTTCATAACCCATACATTTTGCGTCTCTGGAAACAGTGTGTTTAGAATAGATTTCATCGAGTATATTGAAACTACTAAAAATTAATTGTCTCAAAATATGTTTTTTATGACCATATCGTTAAAAAATTATATACGTTTTTTTTTTATTTTCCGACCACTTTGACTCCTTTTATATTAATATCTATCTTGCATCCGTATATTACTATTTTACGTCCAAAAGAATATTTTTGTTTCATTTAACATATTAATTTACGTCCAACAGTGTTGCCAATATTTTTTATAATTCAGGAAGGCTTTGTATTAAAGTCCAATTTATTTCGAAACCAACCATAAGAATAGTCTAAATATATAAAATTATTTGTTCTGATTGACTGACTGACCCATCAATCTTACCGCCAAAACTTCTAAGTCTAGGAAGCTAAAATTTATAAGATAGGTTTTTTTTATAACGTATGCAAAAAAGAATTTTCAAAAATTTTAATTCTAATGCTTTGTATCTCTTTGTTGTTTGAAGTTAGACACATAAAATTTGAAATACAGCTACAGCGTAAATAAATAATAACATGTTTTAGGGTTTTAGGATGTTCAAATTTAAAGGGGAGGAAACGGGGAAGTGAACGCTTGTATAGAAAAATAATTTTTTTTAGGTTATCGTTTTTGAATTTTCATATTTTAGGGCGGGAAACAAGTGGGGACAGGGGATAAAAGTTTGTATGCGAGTATCGATTTTTTAAAGGTAGGAATTTAAAAATTGGAAATATAGCTACACATCATAAATAAATAGGTAATGAATTGTTTAAGTGTTTAGGATTTTCACATTTTAAGGAGGGGAAATGGAATTTTAAAGTTTTTATTAAATATTGGTTTTTTAAAGATAGCAACTTAAAAATTGGAATTGTAGCTACTCATCATACATAAATAATGACTTGCTTCCGGGTGTTTGGATTTTCACATTTTAAAGAGGAGGGAATGGGGGTAAAGTTTAGTATGGGGTATTGGTTTTTTAAATATAGGAACTTGAAAATTGGAAGTGTAGCTACTCATCTTAAATATTTTTTATATTTTCACATTTAAAGGGCGAGAAACGGGGGGTGGGGTGAAAGTTTTTATGGGAGTATCGGTTTTCCAAAGGTATGAATTGCAGCTACTCATCATAAATAAATAATGATATATTTTCGGGTGTTTGGATTTTCATATTTTAAGGGTGGAGAAACAGGGAGTAACATTTTTTATGGAGAAAGAAATAAAAATACACAAAAATATATAAAATTAAATTTAGAAAAACATAAATAAAAATAAATAAAATTAAATAAAAATAAATGAAAATAAATAAAAATAAATAAAAATTAATAAAAATAAATAAAAATAAATAAATAAATAAAAATAAATAAAAATAAATAAAAATAAATAAAAATAAATAAAAATAAATAAAAATAAATAAAAATAAATAAAAATAAATAAAAATAAATAAAAATAAATAAAAATAAATAAAAATAAATAAAAATAAATAAAAATAAATAAAAATAAATAAAAATAAATAAAAATAAATAAAAATAAATAAAAATAAATAAAAATAAATAAAAATAAATAAAAATAAATAAAAATAAATAAAAATAAATAAAAATAAATAAAAATAAATAAAAATAAATAAAAATAAATAAAAATAAATAAAAATAAATAAAAATAAATAAAAATAAATAAAAATAAATAAAAATAAATAAAAATAAATAAAAATAAATAAAAATAAATAAAAATAAATAAAAATAAATAAAAATAAATAAAAATAAATAAAAATAAATAAAAATAAATAAAAATAAATAAAAATAAATAAAAATAAATAAAAATAAATAAAAATAAATAAAAATAAATAAAAATAAATAAAAATAAATAAAAATAAATAAAAATAAATAAAAATAAATAAAAATAAATAAAAATAAATAAAAATAAATAAAAATAAATAAAAATAAATAAAAATAAATAAAAATAAATAAAAATAAATAAAAATAAATAAAAATAAATAAAAATAAATAAAAATAAATAAAAATAAATAAAAATAAATAAAAATAAATAAATAAAAATAAATAAAAATAAATAAAAATAAATAAAAATAAATAAAAATAAATAAAAATAAATAAAAATAAATAAAAATAAATAAAAATAAATAAAAATAAATAAAAATAAATAAAAATAAATAAAAATAAATAAAAATAAATAAAAATAAATAAAAATAAATAAAAATAAATAAAAATAAATAAAAATAAATAAAAATAAATAAAAATAAATAAAAATAAATAAAAATAAATAAAAATAAATAAAAATAAATAAAAATAAATAAAAATAAATAAAAATAAATAAAAATAAATAAAAATAAATAAAAATAAATAAAAATAAATAAAAATAAATAAAAATAAATAAAAATAAATAAAAATAAATAAAAATAAATAAAAATAAATAAAAATAAATAAAAATAAATAAAAATAAATAAAAATAAATAAAAATAAATAAAAATAAATAAAAATAAATAAAAATAAATAAAAATAAATAAAAATAAATAAAAATAAATAAAAATAAATAAAAATAAATAAAAATATATAAAAATAAATAAAAATAAATATCAATCATAATCATCAATCATAATCATCAATCATAATCATCAATCATAATCATCAATCATAATCATCAATCATAATCATCAATCATAATCATCAATCATAATCATCAATCATAATCATCAATCATAATCATCAATCATAATCATCAATCATAATTATCAATCATAATCATCAATCATAATCATCAATCATAATCATCAATCATAATCATCAATCATAATCATCAATCATAATCATCAATCATAATCATCAATCATAATCATCAATCATAATCATCAATCATAATCATCAATCATAATCATCAATCATAATCATCAATCATAATCATCAATCATAATCATCAATCATAATCATCAATCATAATCATCAATCATAATCATCAATCATAATCATCAATCATAATCATCAATCATAATCATTAATCATAATCATAATAATCGTCAATAATAATCATCAATTATAACTATCAATCATAATCATCATTCACAATCATCAATCATAATTATCAATCATAATCATCAATCATAATCATCAATCATAATCATCAATCATAATAATCAATCATAATTCATCAAGCATAATCATTAATTATATTCTTCAATAATAATCTGCAATTTTAATCATCAATCCTAATCATCAACCATAATAGTCCAGGATCCGTAAGTAGGGTCGACCTTCACCCATCTGTTTAATTGAAAAAACTTATTTTTTAATAAATAAAATATGTTTTTAAATATACTGCAAATGGGTTGCCTAAGAAAATACGGTCACGCCCATTTTTTACTTTCCTTTCTGTGTACAGATAAGAAAAGTATAAAACTAATGATAAAAGTTGTTTATGATGTCATTATCTATTATTTTGTTCCTATACATGATTTTCCTAAAATGAACCTAATTCGAGATATTTGAGGAAAAGTGCAAATTTCGAATTTTGAAGACAACTCAAAAACGGACCAAGAGAAAAACACAAAATTTTAAATTTAAGCTTTAATCCATCCTGCGATGAGCTGATTAAAGTTTCGGCATAGTTGAAGCATCTGGGGAATACTTTACAGGGTGTCGTTTTTTTTACTTTAAGAAAAAAAATACTCTGGACCGTATTTTCTTAGGCAACCCATTTTCGGTATATTTATAAATTTATTTTATGTAATAAAAAGAAACGTTCATCCATTAATCAGATGGGTGAAGGTCGACCTTACTTCGGATCTTAGACTATAATCATCAATCATAATCATCAACCATAATCGTCAATCATAATCGTCAATTATAATCGTAGATCATAATCGTCAATCACAATCTTCAATCATAATCATCAATTATAATCTATCAATCATATTCATCAATCATAATCATCAATCATAATTATCAACCATAATTATCAACCATAATCATCAACCATAATCATCAACCATAATCGGCAATCGTAATCGTCAATTATAATCGTAGATCATAATCGTCAATCACAATCTTCAATCATAATCATCAATTATAATCGTCAATCACAATCTTCAATCATAATCATCAATTATAATCATCAATCATAATCATCAATCATAATTATCAATGATAATTATCAATCATAACCATCAATCATAAATATCAATCTTAATCATCATTCTCAATCATGAATCCTAATCATCAATTATAATCATTAATCATATATATCAGTCATAATCATCAATCATAAATATCAATCATAATCATATTGGTATAATATTAATAATAATATTTTTCTTACAATATGTAAAACAATATTAAATCAGATTTTTTAAAACCATAACTAAAATTATGTTAAAGGAATTATAATATATCTAATAAATTTAAATAACCTCTAGTAATTGCTCCCAAACTTCTTTTTAATTTAGTACTATCCCGTATTTAATCAAACAACTAAAATTATTTTGAAATAATTATAATTTACGTAATAAATTTTAAAAACGTAAGATATTTGCCAAAAACTTCTTATAATCAAAACCCAAAAACAATTATTTTAAAATAATTATTTATATATAATAATAAATTTTAAATTTAAGCTTTAATCCATCCTGCGATGAGCTGATTAAAGTTTCGGCATAGTTGAAGCATCTGGGGAATACTTTACAGGGTGTCGTTTTTTTTACTTTAAGAAAAAAAATACTCTGGACCGTATTTTCTTAGGCAACCCATTTTCGGTATATTTATAAATTTATTTTATGTAATAAAAAGAAACGTTCATCCATTAATCAGATGGGTGAAGGTCGACCTTACTTCGGATCTTAGACTATAATCATCAATCATAATCATCAACCATAATCGTCAATCATAATCGTCAATTATAATCGTAGATCATAATCGTCAATCACAATCTTCAATCATAATCATCAATTATAATCTATCAATCATATTCATCAATCATAATCATCAATCATAATTATCAACCATAATTATCAACCATAATCATCAACCATAATCATCAACCATAATCGGCAATCGTAATCGTCAATTATAATCGTAGATCATAATCGTCAATCACAATCTTCAATCATAATCATCAATTATAATCGTCAATCACAATCTTCAATCATAATCATCAATTATAATCATCAATCATAATCATCAATCATAATTATCAATGATAATTATCAATCATAACCATCAATCATAAATATCAATCTTAATCATCATTCTCAATCATGAATCCTAATCATCAATTATAATCATTAATCATATATATCAGTCATAATCATCAATCATAAATATCAATCATAATCATATTGGTATAATATTAATAATAATATTTTTCTTACAATATGTAAAACAATATTAAATCAGATTTTTTAAAACCATAACTAAAATTATGTTAAAGGAATTATAATATATCTAATAAATTTAAATAACCTCTAGTAATTGCTCCCAAACTTCTTTTTAATTTAGTACTATCCCGTATTTAATCAAACAACTAAAATTATTTTGAAATAATTATAATTTACGTAATAAATTTTAAAAACGTAAGATATTTGCCAAAAACTTCTTATAATCAAAACCCAAAAACAATTATTTTAAAATAATTATTTATATATAATCCATTAAATTAAAATAACCTAAAGTATTTTCCGCAAATGTTTTTACAGAAAAAATATACAATTTAGAAATCCCTAACTTCACTCAAACCCTTAGAATCCTAACTAATATAACAAAAAATATAAACTCCAACATCCACGCACTTAATGCTCTTTACAGTGATTTGATTTTGCACTTTACAGTGTTGCCGCTAGTTGGAGTCAAAATAGTGAGTGAAATGAAAGGATAATATACATTATGTATATTATTTAGCGCCTCTAACGGTAATCTCACAAACTAAATTTTGTATATTTTCTTTCATATCTGACACTAAATTGCGTCCACTTAATTCATTATTACTGCCATCTCGTATTAGTTAGATTAAAATAAGGGTTAACTTCAGAAACCCAACCTCAAAACAAACTTATCTCTGTAAAATTGATTTAGTTCCGTGCTTTTACAAGGCGGGAAAAGCCGAAAACTATTTTGCGTCCGATATTCGGACGTAAAATAGTCATGGAAGCAAAATGTAACGTAATGTGCATGTTATCGGACGCAAAATACTGCTAAGGATATATATATATATATATATATATATATATATATATATATATATATATATATATATATATATATATATATATATATATATATCCTTAGCAGTATTTTGCGTCCGATAACATACACATTACGTTACATTTTGCTTCCATGACTATTTTACGTCCGAATATCGGACGCAAAATAGTTTTCGGCTTTTCCCGCCTTGTAAAAGCACGGAACTAAATCAATTTTACAGAGATAAGTTTGTTTTGAGGTTGGGTTTCTGAAGTTAACCCTTATTTTAATCTAACTAATACCAGATGGCAGTAATAATGAATTAAGTGGACGCAATTTAGTGTCAGATATGAAAGAAAATATACAAAATTTAGTTTGTGAGATTACCGTTAGAGGCGCTAAATAATATACATAATGTATATTATCCTTTCATTTCACTCACTATTTTGACTCCAACTAGCGGCAACACTGTAAAGTGTAAAATCAAATCACTGTAAAGAGCATTGTTAAGTGCGTGGATGTTGGAGTTTATATTTTTTGTTATATTAGTTAGGATTCTAAGGGTTTGAGTGAAGTTAGGGATTTCTAAATTGAATATTTTTTCTGTAAAAACATTTGCGGAAAATACTTTAGGTTATTTTAATTTAATGGATTATATATAAATAATTATTTTAAAATAATTGTTTTTGGGTTTTGATTATAAGAAGTTTTTGGCAAATATCTTAGGTTTTTAAAATTTATTACGTAAATTATAATTATTTCAAAATAATTTTAGTTGTTTGATTAAATACGGGATAGTACTAAATTAAATTTTAGTTATAAGAAGTTTGGGAGCAATTACTAGAGGTTATTTAAATTTATTAGATATATTATAATTTCTTTAACATAATTTTAGTTATGGTTTTAAAAAATCTGATTTAATATTGATTTACATATTGTA
>OV651813.1:116329317-116366817 GCA_927349885.1 Psylliodes chrysocephalus | reverse complement strand
TTTGTACGGCAATTTAATTAAAAGTAATATATAGGGTGGGCCCCCAGGAATTGCATCGATCGATATCTCAGTAACTAGATGTAGGAAAAATGTCAAAATTTGGACACTTGCTAGTTGTCTTGGGTCCTATTTAGCTAAAATGTTTGAATGTATTGGGCACCATTGGTTGTACCGCAAATAGATCTTAAGTGGCTTATTTTAAATACGACACCCTAATATTTTTGGAATTATTCAATATTTTAGGCACATTATTTGAATTATGTATTATACCTAGGTCTAAGCGTTTCTGATATATTAGGGTTATAAAACGTCATTTTTGACACAAAAATTTAAATGTGTCAAAAACGCTTAGACTCGTGGTGTTTTCTCACTTTCTTCTTTTCCGTATTGATAGACAAAGATACATGTATAATCAGTGTGCATTGCCGGTGCTAGTGAAAAACACCATTAGGTTTATGAAATTTTTTTCTACATCTGGTTTCTGAGATATCGATCCACCCTATATATACACAAAATGTTTAATACCCATAAGTTTAAAAAGAAATGACCTAAAAGTTTTGTCAACTTACAAAATATGAACCTGGTTATCAAACGAATTAACGACGACATCTTTTGTTAAATACGGAAGACCTGCACGTCTGGCTCTAAAGAAAAAAGATACACATAAAGTAACTGTGACATTTCTACATTAAATTGTAAATATTTTCTCTTAGAATACAGATATTAATTGGTCGGATTAAAATGCTTTTAAATTTAGTTTCTTTATAATCACAGAGTAAAGCCAAAAATACTTTTAATTTTTTCTCTTTTCGCAATATAGGTTTGTAAACCAAAATAACTCTTAATAAACTAATTCAAAATAAGCGGAAATAAATTGGTACTCAGATACTTACAAATTATATTTTTCAAGATTTCTATGCTTCTTTCTCTTCGCACTTAAAAAAAGTCCTGTTTTTTTACTTATTCTGAGATCTCTTTCCATATTTTGCTTGTCTTTTTCACTAATTAACACTACAAAAATCACCGTAACAACAATAAAAAACTACCTTCACTTGTGTCTCAAATGCCGTACGTAGATGTACTAAACAACAGCGAACTGAGAGTACATTGTGAGTACATTCAAAACAAGTCAATACTTGAATGGGACACGTGTGTATCTAGGGAGGGGGTACTATGACTTACGGAAAATCGCAGCCTAATTTCTTCTTTCTCATGTGTATTAATTGGGAGAACTCAAATGGTATATTTCAAGTAGCGAGCCAAGTCTACATTTCAACTAAACGCTATTAACTATTCTAAAAATATCTCGATTTTTGTGATAAAACAATAGGCAAAAATACAATTTGAACGAATTCCACAATAATTACATAAAATCAATTTTGTTTTAGCATCACAAAATAGTATAAAAGGCAATTTCTTTATTAAAAACTAGAATAACTATTTACTATTTATAAATCTGAACTCCGGTCCTGCAACGTCAGCGTGTGTCAAGAGAGACAAGGAGGGACACAATAGAACCGAAATGAATGATTGATGCCGGTTAAATTTAAATTTTATGCAGAGGTCGACAATTAATCTAGTATTTTTCTTAAATTTCGACTAATTATGACAAATTTTGTACCAAATAAAAGATAAAGGATAGACTTTACCTCGGGTAATAATAGATTTTTTAATTTTGTCTTAGTTTGTCCTGGATGCATTTTTAAATCTTAACAAAGAAAACCATTTAATTGGAAAATTTCAGACTCGTTTAAGATACTAAAAAAATTCTAATCTAATTTTTTATTACTACTCAAGGAAAGACCTGACCTTTTGCATATTGGAGGTTTTAATTGACAATGATATCTTGTACGGTTTTCGAGAAAACAGATTAATCAGGCACCTATGCAGGATAGGGCGATTAACCAAGCGGTAGCCGACTCTTAAATAAATATTTTAATGTTTTCTACATATTTTTTATGATTAAACGATATTAAACATATTGTTCAATGAATAAAAATTGGAAAGTTCATGCAATATTTATATTTTTAATCTTTAAATACGAATTTCCTAAATTTCAATAGGTGGGCCAACTGAAATGGGAAGGGGTTCGTAGCAGATACTTTAAGTAGAGCTTTTAAAGATAACTTGAAATTTGATAATCAAGATTTTAACATAGAAACAGTAATATGTAGTGTAGAACTCAATTTACATATAACAGACAGTAAAAACAGTGAAATTCAAAAAAATGACAACTGAAGATCCGGAACTTTGCAATCTAAGAAATATACTAAAAAGTAATTTAGAATCGAATGTTAAAAATTGGCTAGAAAATATAAAATTCTATTATAAATTTCCTGGATAGATTAATTTGATGTTAAAAGGTCTAAAACCAATAATACCTAAAGCATTAAGAAAATAAATTTTAAACAAAATTCATTATAGTTTAGATTACAAAAAATGTTTAGATAAATCAAATTTGTCATTATACTGGCCAGGTATGAGAAAGCAGATTGAAGATATGGTTTCAGGATACAGTATTTGCCAAACGCCTAGCAAACCACAAGGGCCGGTACCCCTGAAGCCTCATGACATTCCAAGATTGCCTTGGACAAAAGTAGGTATAGTTTTCATTCAGAATGTTATTTCATTATAGTGGACTAATTTTCAAAATTTGTAGAAGTAATTAATTTAAATAACAATTTGACTAGTAATATTCATAAAATAAAAAGTATATTTTCTAGACTTGGTATTCGAAAAATTGTAATATCTGATAATGGTCCACAATTTTTGCAAATTTATCAGAATTTGAGAATATAACTTCTTTACCCTTATATCCACAGTCAAATGGACAGGTTGAAAAAGCTTTTAAAAAAAATGTTTTTAGATCAAAAAGATCCATATTTAGCTTTACTAAATTTTAGAAATACTCCTTTAGATGAAGAAAATTCTCCAGCAAATGCTTTAATGAATAGAAATTTAAGATCGGAATTCCAGAAATTGATTCTAAATATTTAAAAAAATTCAACATCAATAAATTTGATTAAAATGTTGTTGCCAGTAGTTTCGACATAATTGTAAAAAATGTATATACATTTTTTTTTCAGTACTCTGTATCTTGAAACTTATTTTGCAGTGTTCTGCCTATCCTAGCAACGGGGCCACCTTTTTTGAAACATCTCATATGTACATCCACATTTTTTAGGTGTTCATTACTTATTGTGAACAGTTAAATGTCTCTTTAAAGTGTCTTTTTTATTAAATTTGTTAGAACAAATGTCACAGTTGAACGGCCTTTCGTTAGTGTGAATTATTAAATGTTTTGTTACGGAGTTTTTCTGTTTAAATGTTTTAAAGCAAATGTCACAGTTGTACGGTTTTTCGTTTGTATGAACAAGCGAATGGTTTCGCAATGCGCTCTTCTGATTAAACTTTTTAAAACAAATTTCACACTCGAATGGTTTTTCATTACCATGAATGACTAAATGTTGTTGATAGCTAAATTTGTATCGTAATTCTTTCGAACAAATGTGACATTTGTATGGCTTTTCATCAGTGTGAATTATTAAGTGTTTCTGTAAGTTTGATTTGGTGTAAAATTGTTTGGAACAAATGTCACACTCGAATAGTTTTTCGTCAGTATGAATTATTAAATGTTTTTGAAGAGCGTCTTTGTGCTTAAATTTTTTATAACAAATGTCACACTCGAATGGTTTTTCATTAGTATGAACTCTTAAATGTAGCTTTAAGTAATTTTTGTGATGAAATTCTTTGGAGCAAATATCACATTTGTAGAGTTTCTCATTAGTGTGAGTGATTAAATGTTTCTTTAAGTTAGCTTTCAAGTTAAATTCTTTGGAACAAATGTCACACTTAAACGGTTTTATCTCAGAATGAATTATTAAATGCTTTTGTAAGTTACATTTCAGATTAAATTGTTTGAGACATATTTCACATTTAAATGGTTTTTCATTGGTGTGAATTATTAAGTGTTTCTGTAAGTTAGATTTCAGGTTACAACTTTTGTGACAAATTTTACATTGGAATGGTTTTTGATTAGTGTGAACTATTAAATGTTTCTGAAAGGCAGATCTTTTATTAAATATTTTAGAACAACTGTCGCACTTAAATAGGTTTTTATTAGACTGATGTTTTTGTAAGTAAGATTTTTGATTAATTTTGTTAGAAGAAATGTCTTGCTTAAATGGCTTTTCCTTGGTGTGAATTATTAAATGCCGCTGCAATGAATTTTTCAACATACATTTTTTGTTACAAATATGGCACTTGTATAGTTTCCTATTCACTTTAGAATGATACTTAGAACGTTTCACTTTCATAACATCAGGTTCCATGTAATCAGTTTCATTTTTAGTTTCTTCTTTATCTATTTTAGTAACTTTTTTCTTGTTATTCCTCACTGAATGGATGAAATAATGGAAAAGGAATTCGAATTTTTTTATAAAAAACTTTCCACAAAATGAACAAAATATGGAGCGTTTTTTAAAAAATCCGTCGTTATGGCTTAGTCTTGATTTTGAATAAGGAGAATCTGTAAATATAAAAAAAACAACTTCAAAATATTATTGACATTTTTAATATCCCAACTTTTTATAAGAAGCTAACCGACCCACACTGAAAAAACATTTTTTTATGGTATGATCTGAAAACTGCAAAATCGATTCTATGTCAATCTCCTGCTAATAGTCATGAGTATATTTGTCAAAACATTAAATATTTACCTAAAAATTATTTTTTTACTACAAAAGGCTTGTGAAATATTTACAACTCATCTCTCTGTTTTATTTAAGCTACACTCATAAACATTCCCTAAAATACCTTGTAAAATACTATTAACAAAAGAGGCACTGTTCTGTAATATTCCCTGTATATAGGAGATAGGTTATATACTTGACATAGTACAAATGTGTGCCAACAAGGGCACTGGAAGTGGTAGATTTGGTCAAATGATGGAGGTAAATTTGAAATTCAATAAAGAGCACAAATATATTTGAAAATACAGGATGGTGAAATAACGATGATTTTTGCATGAGCCAAATATGGACAATCTTAAAGAATAAAGATCCCAAATATGAGGTAAAGGGACCAAATATTTTTAGTTGAACAAACTTAAATGGTAAAGAATCGAAATATTTTTAGATAAGCTGCGTAAGTGGCAAAGAGATAAAATATTTTTACATGGATGGGCTTAAAGGGGTAAATGGATCACATATTTTTACTCGTAATTTCAGGATTGAGTCATAAAGGTACCAAATATTTTTACATGAACAGGGTTAAGGTATGAATGGAACAAACATTATTTTATGGGCGGAAGTAAGGGGTAAAAGGATAAAATATTTTTACATGAGCAGACTTATGAGGTAAATCACCCAAATATTTTTACATGGACAGTCTTAAGGGGTAAAGGGCTCAAATATTTTTACATGGGGAGGCTTAAGTAGTAATAAGCATACCGAATCTTTATACATGGGCAGGCTTAAAGAGTAAAGAATCCAAACATTTTTACATAAATTGTTCAAACAATTTGCAAACCCTAATCAAAAGCCAACATAACATATTTCTAAAAAACCAGGGCTAGCAATGTGAAGAACATCACCGAGGTTTAGCCTAAGTAACACCAATGATTCACAAATCTGAAAATTCAACATCTGAATACTTTTAATAGGCTTTTGGCCTTTCACTCAAAATCGTTTTTTATGAGTTTGCCCGTGTGCCTCAGTCTCAATAAGATGGGAAACACCAATTTATCATCTCTCAAATTACTATTAAATTAAACTATTAAGTGTTTTCTACATTCAAAAGCCTACAATTGGATTTTACTTGAAATCATTTTCTACTGTAATTTGACAGACCTAACCTATCATTTGCTCTTAAGTTTTTCCATTAGTTTTCTATCATAACTAACCCATATTTTTTTGTTTTATCCATCTTTTGACCATGATTGTTAATGACAAATTAAAAAATTCTATCTTGATGTAAATTGAAAAATTATTAATTACAAACTATAAAGAAAGATAGGTACATATTTGTGAAAAAGGATTTATTATTATGTTTCTCTTGCTTATAAGAGTATCATTTAATAAATAATTAACTCGAATTCGTTTAGAGGCTACAATTTGCAGCAGATATTTGTGGTAACTAGTTTGATATAGGAATCCATACACAGTCACATAGGGAATATTAAAGTCACTGTGTAATAAAGTCTAGTACATTCATAATCTGAGTGGGACATTGAACCAGCTGAAACATACCGTACTATACAGCTCTAGTAAACTCTGCCAGTGTTAATTGAGGCATGCAAGAATTTTTTTAGCCTCTATAGATAGATACACAATATAAATGCCCCTTTACTTACTTTTCTGACAAACTGTAGCCATATTTTTTCTCTTCTTTCTGGAAACATATTTTTGGGTATTTTGTAACGTTTTTAATATCTTTTTCCTTTTGGTTTGTTTACTGCTACATGGCTGTACAAAATAGTTCAAATATTCATTACTTTCATTTTTCAAAGTCTGTAGATTACAATGGGTAGTCAAAACTTCATCCTCGACTTTAGGCTGTACAAATGCACTAACTTCGCGATTGTTATCACTGATGTCCACGAACATATCCATTGCATTAACTTCGCGGACATTGCTAGTGTCTTCAAGAAGTTCTTTTTTAATACTTATAGGATAAATTTGTATATTTTCGCCTACCCAATCACTGTCATTTTTTGTCGGGCAATTCAAATGTCCAGTTTTAGGCTCTTCGAATTTAATAATTTCTTGTTTAATTTCACTGCCCGTTGATTGAGATTCAAAAATATTAATGTTTTGGCAAACATATTCGTTTTTAAGCGGTTGTGGATTTCTGGAAAGTGCGTTTTCCTCTGGTTCGCCGGAAATAACAACCAATTCGATTTTAGTAATCCCTTCATTGTCAACTAAGGGCTCTTGTTTTACGTCCATCGTTTTAAAAATCGATGGAATAAAACAAAATAATTAACCCAACAAAAAAAACTTGACGTTGTTTTGTTGTTTTTTGTTTTGTTTATGTGGTTTGACGACTTTGACGTTTAGCGTATTTAGGAGGCGAGTTCGGTCAGTCAGGGGCTGGAGCGGGACAAATTTTAGGGTGCTTTTAAATGACATTTAAGCGTGTTAAACTGTCACTAATCGGACTAAACCGAACGCTAAAAGAGTCGTTTGGAGTTAAAAGTGTTAAAGGAGTTAAAGGAACGTGGCAAACCGAACGCAATAAGGGTATGGTCCGATATTAACCAGATTCTTTCGTTCGTCCCACTGGTGTTGGAATGAACTACACCAACGGACACCAAACCTTTCGTTTGGCCCGGTGTAAAAAGCTATATCAAGCTAGCGGGCACTCTGTGGCGGCACCATACAAGACCTGGTGGGTTTTTTGTAGCTTTTTTGTAGCTTTTTTGTAGCTTTTTTGTTACGCTATTTGCGAATTTGTAGCTTTGCCCAGGTCCGAAAAAACAGCGGATCCGCTAGCTTGAATTTCCATAAATTCCATAGTAGCGGCACAGATTCAGACCCAGCTGGTTTTTCGTAACTTTTTTGTAGCTTTTTTGTTACGCTAGTCTCCCTTTTGTAGCTTGTACTGAACCTGAGAAAAGCGCGGATCCGCTAGCTTAGCGGATATTTTTAGCGGCACCAGCTCGGACCAGGCTCATTTTTTGTAACTTTTTTGTAGCTTTTTTGTTACACCTGTCTCCATTTCGATGCGAGGCCTGAACGTGAGTAATAATCGTTTCTCCATGAGCGTGAGAGAAAAGTGCGTTAATTAAAATCAAGTTTTAGCCTCTACAAGTAATATGTGCAACTCGATAGTGTGACTATTTGTTGATAGATGGCACCAGTATTGCATTTCACGAATTATGGCCATCTTTCATCCAATATATTTTTGAGAAATTTAAATATAATCTCAAAATCGGACATTTTCAACGGTATGCATATTAATTATTTGTTCGATATTAATGTAAAATACATATTGACAAGATTATTAAAATAGTTGTATGCCGGACGCCACTATTTTCCCGATCGGGTGTTTTCGGTTATTTTTACTGCTAAAAACTTACTGCTAACTTCACAGCGGTGGTAATAGCTACCAAGCAATTACCTATTCTCACTATATACATGGTGTTCCATCTCAGACGAGCCACCCCGTATAGTTCTTATCCCATAGTAATGGGCCATGTTCACATGTGAGATATGCTGTTTTATAAATTATATTGTAATAGTTAGTCGCTATACAAGTTATTCTAAATAATCAGTTCGTTAAAAAAGCAAAAAGTTTTTAAATTAAGCCCAATTGAAATTTAAAATTTGAAATGTAAACGTCATCGGGAATAGACCAATCAGCTTGTGTTTTTTTTGTTATACAAAACCAAGCCAACGAACAAAGCGACACACAGAAGGCGAGTTTGGTTAGTCAGGGGCATGAGCGGGACAAAAGCGGGACAAAAGCGGAGTTTTTTAGGGTACTTTTAAATGACATTTAAGCGTGTTAAACTGTCACTAATTGGACTAAACCACATACTTTTAAAGAGGTCTGACACGCCCAACATAGGGCGCGGCCATTTTGACTCTTTTACTACTATGTTAGGCAACACATATTTATCCAAAATGTTAAACTGGTAGCCTACCTCTTGATATTTTGAGATTTCAAGTGAAGGTAACAAATGTACTAGAAGAAACGTTTATTTATTTTAAATAATATACAAGAAACTTCTTTAAAGTAAAGTTGTAATTTCGAGTTTCGAGTGCATTTTGAAATAGAGATGAGTAATTATCCTTCCTCCATGGAGGTGAGTGGTTTTAAATTATTTCTAAAGCTGTGCATATGATTTTACCTTAATATTATGATATTTTTCGCCATTTTATTTTTGTAATATAATAAAAATATTTGAGGCTAAACAATCTAATATTACCTATATTTTGCATTTTTTCAGCTGTAAATATGGTACGAAACTATAAAGTAATAACAAAGAAATGTAAGAAAATAGAAGTTCTAAAAGATATTACCAGAGGAATAAGTATACTCTTGTAGGCAAACTGCAACAATTTATATAAAAAGAACACTTTTATTTATACCCTCTAGAAGTTCAAGCAAAGAAATTATGAAAATTCAGGAAAGGAAATCGAACGTAAAAAAATCAAAATATGGTAGTAAAGAACTTTTGGTTGAGTATCTACAAATCACTATGGTTTAAACTATGCTCAAGTGATATCTTTAGGATACAAGTTATGCCAAATATATAATATACACGCAGGATGTTCTAACTCTACTTTTGAGAGCTTTCTCAAAATAAGGCAACGAGAGCTATTTTAGGATGTAGCAGATATATAGCATTCAGCTTATGTTGACTACGTTGAACTGGTTGAATATGGGACAGTTTCTATGTGCAGGCAATGACCTTTATTTTTTAAATAGTAATTAATGTATTGAATTGTCAACTTACTCCTATTTCTTACATACATCAGTACCATACAAGAGCTGCGAATTCTATTAATTTTTGTGTTATAACAAGTTGGAAGGCAGGGTTTAAATTAATCAATTATCTCATGATATAAAAAAAGCTAAATTATTTTAACAGTAATTAGTTAAAACTTTCAGCTAAGTCCTCTTGTGTGTTTGTTATTTTGTCATCGCTTATTTATTTATTATGTATTTATTTTCAAATACTCTCTACCCTTGTACATTTATGTAGGTATTTTCTTATTTTTTGTATGAATTAAATATAATCTAATGATCCATATATGAATGGTTTTTTTTATGTTCCTAAAAAGGTTTTTAATCTTCGTGATGTAGGTATACAGAACACAGTGAGATGATGCAGTCCCTATAGTTATATTATTTTAATGTTTATATATAATTGACAAATAAACATTATCATTAGATAGCTACTTTATTTTGAAAATTAAATATTTTGAGTTTATTACCAAATCAAGTATTAAGTAATATTTTTGTTTTTTTTTTTTACTTGAAAATAGGGGGTTGCTGGTTCAAGCCTCAAATATACGTCAAAAGATGTCCCCCAAAGAAAATCATCCGACGTGTTTCGGGAAATTTTTCCAATTACTATGGGATAAGAAATGTACGGGGTGGCTCGTCTGAGATGGACCACACTGTATAGTTGTGATCCGACAGAATTAAACACTGGTCCATAAATACTGCAAAACGATTGGTTAAGGAAATCATTCAAAAAAGATGTAAGAATATTCTTGATTCAACAAAAGTATAAATACATAAACAACACTAAAAAACATTTAAAAACAAATGTCCGATTTTGAGATTATATCAATGAAGTGGAGAGGGGTAGAATGATAACTGTCAATGAAAAAGTCTGGACACTATGCACAATTTCGTTTTGCCCATTTTTTAAACAAAATTCAGGGACGGTTTAACAACATTTAGTGCAACAATTATAAAATAGTGCATCGAAAAATAATTAACAAGTATAATTTAATACTAAATCGGAATAAAAGCATAAAAAATCATAAATATAAGCAAGCTAACAAATAATTGACGCCAAAAAATCTTACAACAGCCAAAACACAAACAAAAAACAGAGCTGAACATGAACATATGCCGCGTTTGAGAATCCACATTAGAGATGGGTTGCTTTTTAGTAAACTGCTATTTGACAACTGTTATTTGAACTAAGCAGCTTTCAACTGCTATCAGCTATTACAAATCGCTGCTTCTTAAATAGCAGTTTACCATTTTCACTAATATTTCGATTTCAGATACGCCGATCTTTGTGACTATGTTGTGAGTGCATGGTGCGCGTGATGCGACGATGACAATGGCAAGTTGCTGATGCGAATGTCGTATTTTATACGTGCACTACGGATGTTTATGTTTTTCTGTACAATAACAGTTATGGTTAGACCAAAAATGCTGTGCCCTCTTACAAATATTTTCAGCAAATAAATTTGTTTTAAGAAAATAACTCACAATACAAAACTTACGTCAGAGAAGACGTGATGGCATACAAAGACTAATTTTTTAATTGTTACCATTCCCGTTGTCGTCGATTTATTCTGACAATTTGGGGAACCACCCGCACAGGTTGATATTTAACTCGACATTATAAGACAGCTTAACAGATTTGAACGCGATCACCGATCGACTAGTAAATAATGAAATACCGGTAAACACTTAAGCAGAGTAGTCGAACTACATGTTGCGATGATTTAATAAACTGCTATTAAAAAGCAGCTATTTGAAAGCTGCTTTTTAGAAAAAGCAGTTACTGTTATAACTGTTATTTAAAAATAGCAGTTTTGCCCATCCCTAATCCACATCGGATGCATCTGAGATGTTATGAATTTTTTATCACGTGATAGAAAATTAGATCTGAATGTAGATGTAATAAAAAAACGCTCTAGACTTTATTGGTCACGTGATAAAATGTCACAGACAAGTTAGAAGTTTTATACCCAGCTAGCACATAACGTTGCCAAGCCTTTCGGCGATGTTGTTTTAAGGGAACGTAATAACATTATCATATAACGTAATTGCAACGTACATGAGAAGTTGTTGAGAGAAATCAAAACCTCGCGAAACATCTATTTGTTACTTACGTATTTAACCTGCCTGTTATGATAACCCAACGTAATAAAGTAACTTGCTAAAAAAGTATCCACGAGATGTACTATATACATCATTTTGTTTTCGAACGTACCCATTCGTTTGTTATAACCAACAAAACATAAAAAAATGTCACTTGTCACATTTTCTTGTATTTATTTGAGATTTTAAAGAAATTGTAAACTATACCTTTGAATAAGTTTGGTAAGTTCTTTTCTTCTTTTCAATAAAATAGAAACATATTTTCTAATTTATTGTCTGTTCTTTTAGATTGCAATATTAAATGACTGCCTATATTTTACACGATAATAGGGATCTTATTGATGTCTCAATACTATAGAAGTATCGATATTAAACAATGAAAGTATCCATATTTAGGCACTGATACTGAATTACCAATACTATCGCCATATCCATACTTAGAAGCAAGTATCGTATCGCTATGTGTGTGGTCAGGAATAATAAGGTTTGTTCAAATATTTTAGTTTTCGCATGTGGTGAAACTTGGTAATATGATTAAGCCTTACCACTGTTTTTTTTTGTTATTTAATTATAAGTTAAATTGCCAGTTATTGACACTATAACTTGTACCAGGTAGAGTACCAGTAGAGAAAGAAAAGGTGTCAACTACAGAATATACTCTACTGATGTACACTTGTTTTTGGTTAAGTTCCCCACTCCATCCTGTTGAATGGGGGTTGTCAGCCGTTTAAAAAAAATCTTTTATTTGTTCAATACTTTGATACTTATAAATATCGATATCTTTAACATAATATCGAACAGTATCGATGCCTGTAACACAAAGTATTTCACATGATACCAGTATCAATACCTTTGACTGATACTCTTAGCCCTACTCCTATACTACTATAAAAATACAAAAACAAAGAAGTCATATACTGCCATCCTAGACAGAGAGGTCCTATCTGAAAATTTGTTGTTTTGAAATAATCGAGTTTTTAACTATTTTTAGCAAATATATTTATTATCTTTTAAACCTTTTTTGTGTAACTTTTTAACATTTTAGTACCTTTGATGCAAATAAGACATTCCATTTCAGTATTAAGAAAGATAAAATGTAGACAAATGCACATAAATAAAAAAACTGATAATTTTGCAGATAAAACCTTTCTTGCTAGGAGGGCAGTTAGAAGTGCTCATGTAGTTCACTAAAGATAAATAACATTTAAATTTGTTACATTTCAGTAAATTAAGTATTACCATTGCTGGACAGTAGTGACGTTTTGGTGGATAAATACAGCATTTCACTGGACATATACCTATGCCATTTCGCTGTACGTTTGCTGCACAATACCAATTGCTGGACAAACTTTAAAAATGCTTTACAATACAGCAAAATTGCTGTAAGTATGGTCGCCCTAGTGTAATAATATTTTAATCACTAAAAATAAATTTTAAAAATATTGCGTTGTAGGTTTTCTTTGTGGTGGATTATAATTCTAGTAAAAATGTCAGGAATTTTAGAAGCTAAAGTTAACAATACAGAATTGGTTGAAGAAGAATATATAACATCTGAAATTATTTCTTTTTCTTTCATAGCAGAATATCATGCTAACAACATTGTTCTGTATAAGTTGAACATCCATTATTAAGTATCAAATTTGTAAAAATCAAAATAAAGGTTATTATTTATTTAGGAAAACAAAGTAAGTAAAAATCAACTAAAAATAAGTGCAACGATTTAAACGAGCATATTTTTCATTTTCTTTATACATATTATTTTCTTTAATAATAAACAAGTAAATTTATTATCTACAAGGTTATTTTTAGGAAGAAACTACATAATTAAGTTCACATTATTTATTTATTTATCTATCTATTTGTTTACAGTACGCTACAGATACATAAAGTTCTAAATGGTACATTTAAAATATCAATTAAAATAAAATAATAAAGAAATTAATAAAATTGTCATAGTATAAAATTGAAGTCAATAGTATAATGAAAGTCGACGCTTAAAAAAAACCTACTAAAATGTCATAATTTGAAAAATACTTATTGTAATTGGACATCAGTCGGTCTACAAATAAATTCTGTCCACAGTTAGTTCTATGAGTATTTACATAAAATAGTTTAATCTGCCTAGTAAGTCTGGCAGGAACAAGGAATCTAATAAAATTAGGAATAAACGATAGGCCCCTGTCAAAAATATCACCAAGATCATATAGTTCAGAACCTGCAGTGACATAATCATGCATAATGATATTAGCTGTTTTATTAAACCTTATAACTTTACATTTATCAATATTCAGTTTAATCAAGTTATATCGTATTAAAACTATGATTAGTACCAGTTGTAGGCAAATATATTTTTTTAGCATCGTACAACTGCCATTTTAATAAAAATCTAGTGACCTTTGAAATATACCTTATATAAATACACTTTTTTTTATTACTTTTGTACCATTTTAGCTACTAGTGAACCTTTGCAATATAGGTACCTTATTATACTCTTTCGTGCAAGCGTTCAATGTTTTTGATTCTAGTGAACTTTTGAGATATTCCTTATATACCCTCTATACCTACTTTTGTCCAATTTGTCAGTGTTTTATAGCTACCTTATGGTATCACACATGTGTAATTGCATTACCTGTATTATTACCTACCTCTTCTTGTATGATATTGGTATTTGATTTCAATAGCTTTTTAATAATAAATTTATACAATTTTTTTATTTTGTTTTCTTCAGATTTTACTATATCCTTAATATACTATTTTAAATATAGTGTATCCAAGGATGGACATAACTATACTTGTAAAGATATTTATTTTAAATTTTTCAAAAGAGGTATTTTTCATAATTTCTCAACGTTAATCGTATTTATTTAACAAGCAAAAGAAATTATGAAGAAGTACTTTAAAATTTAAAATAAATATTTTTACAAGTATTGTTAAGTCCATCCGTGGACACACTGTATAATGCTGTAGAAGGAATTCACATTATAACATCTATAGAAAGTTTCAGAGCAACTTTCGGGGTAAGTACCGTAAAAGTGCTAATGTGATGTTTTCCGAACTTCACTTTATAACTTCTACGAGATGTGCTATAAAAGTCTTGCCGTTGCGGACATTCGGTAGTTGCAGGGATAATAGGGTTACATTTACAGTACATTGCATGCGAGCTTAAAGAGCCTAAAATTGCAGCTTATTAACGTAGATGGGATATTTTTGTGCTAGCTGGGTACTTTTTAAATTTGACTTTTGAGACTACAAATCAACCTAAATTTGAAATCTAAACAAAAATTAAACAAACCAATCACTTTTATATTTATGCTAGCATAAACAAAGGATAAACTGACAAACTTGGCTTCACAGAACACATACTTTTTGGCATGGAACGAACATCTCATTCACATCTCATTTGAAATCGAGATGTACAAAATGTAATCTGAACAGGTATATCTGGGATAAACAAACGCAGATGTAGATGTAGTAGATGTGTCCGATGTGGATAAAAAAACGCTCGAGATGTAAAAAATGCATCGGATGTGGATTCTCAAACGCGGCAATAATCGCTGAATAAAGTCGATCCTGGAATTTGTTTACAGTGCTTTAGGGCAACCTCTCCTCGTCATTTACGTGTGTAAGAGTGGAAGGCTGAATCACGCATAATTTCTATACACTCGTGATGGATGCACAGACGGTACCTTATCGTTCTACCCTCTCTACTTCTTTGGATTATATCTAAATTACTCAAAAATATATTAGATGGAAGATGGCCATAATTCGTGAAATGCAATACTGGTGCCATCTATCAACAAATAGTCACACTATCGAGTTGCACATATTACTTGTAGAGGCTAAAACTTGATTTTAATTAACGCACTTTTCTCTCACGCTGATGGAGAAACGATTATTACTCACGTTCAGGCCTCGCATCGAAATGGAGACAGGTGTAACAAAAAAGCTACAAAAAAGTTACAAAAAATGAGCCTGGTCCGAGCTGGTGCCGCTAAAAATATCCGCTAAGCTAGCGGATCCGCGCTTTTCTTAGGTTCAGTACAAGCTACAAAAGGGAGACTAGCGTAACAAAAAAGCTACAAAAAAGTTACGAAAAACCAGCTGGGTCTGAATCTGTGCCGCTACTATGGAATTTATGGAAATTCAAGCTAGCGGATCCGCTGTTTTTTCGGACCTGGGCAAAGCTACAAATTCGCAAATAGCGTAACAAAAAAGCTACAAAAAACCCACCAGGTCTTGTATGGTGCCGCCACAGAGTGCCCGCTAGCTTGATAGAGCCGGTGTAAAATCCACTACACCTTTATATCGGCGATGTGGTGTTCACTAATAGATATTTTCTCTACCAGCTATCAAGCAGGAGTTAATTATACTCGACATGTTTATCAGGAATAAGGACATAAGGAGGAAGTAAACTAGGTAAATAAATGTGGTGTAACTGGTGTAATATACACTGGTGAGCACTGCACCAATAGCGAACGAAAGAACCTAATTATGAACATTAACTTTCTACCCCACTCGTTCATTAGTTCGTCCCACTGGTTTAGGAATAAACTACACCAACGCACACCAGACCTTTCGTTTGGCCCGGTGTAAAATCCACTACACCTTCCTGCACCAACAGCGAACGAAAGAACCTAATGTGGTGTAATTGACACTGGTGCACATTGCACCGACAACGAACGAAATAACCTATTGACATTGACAAGTGCCAGGTGTCATTTGTCAATTGTCGTAGGAGGAAATGAGAAATTGCGAAGTTGTAAGTTTATACATAGTTTATACGGTTTATACTGTGGTTGTAATTAAATTACGTTTATCCAAATTATTTCCTTTCCAGCATATATATTTATTATCAATGTCTCTTATTGCAACAGAAAAATGATAGAATCATGTCCCAAAAAACGTATGGTCTTGGGCATAACTATTCTAGGAATGTAAGTATGAAATACTAATCTTAAATTTAATCTATAAATTTGTTTTCATTTTTTAGATTAACTATATTAGTCTTATTTATCGAGTCTCATTGGACAGAAGCAAATAGACCCAATAGACGATCTAATTTCATTGTCGAACAAAACTCTACTTGCTGGGAATCGGGGAAATATCAAGTAATTAAAGATTGTGAACCATGTTCAGGTAATAAAAATCATTCATTGAATCACAGAGAATGAGTAATAAAGCGGACTGAGAATTCTACACAGTTGTAGATGGTGTACAGTGGACTAATATCTCCCTTTTTTAGCTGAATGTTAACCTGATGGGGTAGAAACTGTGAAGGGTAATAAGCTTAGAGCTTCTGTATGAATGGGCTTTGAATCAAACCCTAATTCGAATAGCTGTATGAGTGTTTACAATGATTCTTGTTTTTTTTTTCCTAAAATAGATAATCTACAATGTTGGTTGGGGAGAGTCTAGAGAAATACATGGACTCTAAATTATAAGGGGTTCTAATTAAATAGTATATAGTTAGTTTTTGAAATTAATTCTCAAACAATTGATGTTATAATCATTAGCAATTTTTTGTGGGTTTCCGTCAATTTTACAACAATTTTCCCCTTTCTGGTGATTTCATTACATATGCTTCACATACATTTAGTATTGTTATCAGTTACTTATTCTTCTTTTAAAGTTTTCTGATTTAGAATTTTTACTTTCAGATAGTATTAGTAATGTATTTTTTAGTTCTAAAATATTATTTTAAAAGTAAATGCATTTTTTCTCATGGAGTTTAACAAAGCACAAAAATAATTAATGAACAGGTTCCACTGTTCATCAATTTCTGAAACCTCAAAATCATAAATTTCACTTGTCTTAGACTGATAACATTATTTACACTCTCATCACTGAAACATCTTCTATATACATTACTAATAATTGGTTTGCTGACTTTAATATTTTTGCATTATGGTCTTATGTGTGAATATCAATTACTTCAGTCTTATAATTATCTTGAAAATTCATAAAAATGTTATCTATACAACTTCTAGTATTGCTGTTATTCTTGTATTATGCAATGGGGATTAAAAGAGCTTGTTAAAGCCAATAATTTAGATTTTATATTGTTTTCATCTTTTAATTCAATATTGAAATCGCCTGCAATGAATATAATAACAAGTAATCCAGCCTAAATCCCTGACTGAAACGTCAAATGTGCAGGGGGCTGTGTGCAAACTTTTCATTTAATGCCAAGATAAGTAGCTAGTATGAAATAAGCTTAGACACTAGGTTCATAATTTTTTTTTTGTTTATTTATTTATTTATAATACAATATTCTACAGGTCATAAACGCAATTACAGAGCAGGAATTGACAGAATATAATTATTAATAAATCACATAGGTAATAAATTAACTAAGATAAAAAGTGAGATTTTATATGACAAATTGCAACTAAATATATCAAGTTCATTGACAATAGAATTTGTTACTGTACACATGGTATGGAGCGGAGAATTTTCCAGAACATTTGTGCGAGACGTATTTATATAAAAAGTATTCGGGTGTCTGGAAGAAATTCTGGGAATGCAAATATTAAACTTTTCTAATAAGGTTGGGCAGTCAATAATACTTTTAATAATTTTATAAGTTACTACTACACTATAATAATCACGCCTTCTTTCGAGATTGAAAAAGTTATGCTTTTGTAGTAATTCAGAGTGAGGTGTACCTATTAGAGGATAAATGCCATCAGTTTTCAGGCTTAGCAGTTTTAAAAATCGTCTGAATTGCTTCTATTCGATCTATATGATACTGATGAAAGGGGCTCCACACAACTGAAGCATATTCTAACTTTGATCTTATAGAAGCATAAAATAGAGTTTTTAAGGTAGAGGTTTCTTTCAAATCACTACTGCTACGTTTGTTATAAATGTAACTAACTTATACACAAAATAAGTTCCTTGGACCATGAAAAAATATGGTGGCCATTAAGTTTAAAAGAAATCTAATATTTATGTTTTTAAACAAAGGCATTGGGAATGTATCTATTATATTTTAGTATATATACTAATTTTTCAAATTTATTTAGAATTGAGTAGCCACTGTAAAAATTAAATAAATACAAAACATTATATATTAAGTTTGCACCTGAAAGAATGGTACTCCTATGATATTTAATAATTTAAATAATCAATACTCTTAAAAATTAAGAAACCCAAGTGAATTTGAAAACCGTTGTGTAACAATGTGAAACTCTTATTTTAGCATTTGAAATACGAAGTAAAAACATAGGTGTCTGTATCCATACCAAATACAAAGAAGTTTTAAAATGTGCAAACGGTGAAACTGTCACCAGAAGTTGTGATCGAGCTGCATATATTGATGAACAACAGTTTTGGCGATTTGAGGGATTTATGTTTGCAACCAGTTTAATATCTACAATTTGTGTTATATGTAGAAGAAAAGTTTTAACAAAAAGGATTTTGCAGAGAGTTCAAAGACAAATTGCCAATTGTGTTTGAAGAAATACATATTTTAATTTAAGGTATTTATTACTTATAAATTTCCTTCCATTTGAATGAAAAATGTAATTGCTCACTGTTTGTCTCTCACGCCCAGGAACCATCAATAGAAATAGAGAATAGAAAATATTGAAAAAATTGCCTTCATTAAGGTTGGCATACTTAATAATTATCCCACCAACAAATTGTTGTACAAGATCTTAGGGCCAGTTTTTTTCAATCACAGTTTAAAATTTCGTTTACTTCAAATATAGAACTGAGATTACCATCCATAACGTTTTTCAATCATGGCAGTATCACAGTTCTAAGATTAATTTAGGCATATTGGTAGTTCTGAATCGAGGGATTTCTGACAAAAATGAATGCTCTATGCCAGTTTGATGTTTTTAAAAACATTACCAGTGAAGATGAAAAATTGCATGAAATGGAAAAAAAATTGACAGACCACCAATTTTTCGAGCAACAAAGAGGAATTGTTGGTAAATTTTAATTGCTGTACTTGTGTACTCTACTTGTTGGTGGTAATTAAGAAGGATAATTAATCAAAAAATTGTACAGTTAACAGAACCATGACTTTAGGAATTGAAGTATTATTTCTAGAAAATATATGTTATTGTAAATGTAATTATCTATAAATCCCTATTTTGTTAATTATTCTGCTAGCCGTTTTCTTAAACGAAATCTTGCATAAAACTGACCCTTAGGTTCATCAAATGAACTGAGTTTAATTGGAAGATGGTGTATTTCAAATGTAGTTCACGGAACTTAATTTAAACTATCAGAAAAATTGAATTATCAAAGTTGGGCGTTTAAACTAAAATCAATGTTTTGACACTGATATAATATAAAAGTATATTTCACAACTTTTGCACATTTTATGTTTGAAGTAATAAGTAAAGACGATGGAGAAATTACTACCTATTTAATGCATATTAATGTACCATGTACCCAAGAGAATATGCAAGTTTTTGTTTGTCTAAGAAAACGGCTAACATAATAATTAACAAAAATAGAAGGAGGGCTTACCGATATATATTTGTTATTATCATATATTTTATTTTCTAGAAATAATGCTTTAACTCCTAAAGTCAGGTTCTGTTTACCGATTTTTACTTTCCTATCTGTATACAGATATAAGGAAAGTATAGGAATCATGATTTTTTTCGACCTCCAGTTTTCGACGGATTTTTACGTTTTGGGGTCCCCTGAATCCGTTTTGACTATTTTCGGGATGCTGTCTCTGTGTGTGTGTCTGTCTGTGTGTGGGTGTCTGTATCCACCATAATTCATGAACCGATACAAAGAAAAACACCAAATTTTATACTTAAGCTTTATTCCGACCTGCGGTGAACTGATTAGATTTTGGGCAGAGTCGGAACATTTGGGGGGTACTTTATTGATGGTCATTCTTGTATTTTATGGAATATATCCGTTATTTACGTTTGAAGAAGAAAATTTTTCAAATAAAAGTTATCTACAATATTATTGTCTATAATTTTTGTTCTATACAAAATTTTTCTAAAATGGCCCGTATTCGAGAAATTTGACAAAATGTAAAAAAATTAATTTTTTAAAAAAATTGTTCAAATAAAAGTTGTTTGTAATATAATTCTCTATAATTTTTATCCCGCACATAATTTTTCTAAGATGGACCATATTCGAGATATTTGAGAAAATGTGTAAATTTCGAATTTTGAAGAAAACTCAAAAACGGATAAAGGAAAAACATTAAATTTTAAACTTAAGTTTTATTTCGGCCTGAGGTGAAATGATTAGATTTTGGACGAAGTCGGAACATCTGGGGGGGGGGGGGGGGGGTGGACTTTATGGGAGACCGTTTTTATATTTTATGGAATATATATTATAGAAAAATGTGTCGAGTTAGATGTATGTGGAAAATGTATATATTTAGTTTATCCTCTAAACATTTATAGAGGTGCTGCAATAGATTGTACAAAATAACCGGAAAAAGCCTATAATAACTAGATAGGAAAGTCATGAGTTGGACACATCAGATTTTTTGCATCGGTATCCTTCTTAATTGCCACCAGCAAGTAGAGGAATTAAAATTTACCAAAAATTTATTCTTCGTTGCTCGAAAATTGGCGGTGCGTCATTTTTTTTTTCCATTTCGTACAATTTTTTATCTTTACTGTTAATGAATATGTTTTTAAAACGTCAAACTGACATAGATCATTCAGTTTTGTCAGAAGTCCCTCGATTCAGAACTACCAATATAAGAAGAAGTAGATGGGAAATTAAATACACTGAGCATGCGAAGGCATCACAAAGTCACTATTATAGTATACATCCAAATCTTCCTAAGAATATTCCTTACATCAGTTCATGGAACTATAATAAATATCAGTCATCTATAATTACTCGTTTAAAGCTCAATCACGGCCGATTCCCTGCACATTTATGTAAAATTGGAATATTGGATTCTCCCTTTTGTCCATATTGCAATATAAACGCTGTAGCAGATATCAATCATTTATTTTTAGATTGTAATAAAAATGCTCAACATACCACCGTATTGTATCAAGATTTAAATAAACTTTCACTCCCACTTCCACTCAATATTTCTTCACTTTTAGTTCAATCAGATAAGATAATTTTTGACGCTATTATTAAATTTACTCAAAATACTAAAATAGATATTTAACATAATATATACAAAAATTATTAAGTTAAAACTTTCTGTGGTAAATAGACTTGCATGTCTGATGCCATCCCATTACAAAAAAAAAAAAAAAAAAAATTAAACTTAGATCACCTAAACTGTGATACTGACATGTTTGAAAAACGCTATTGATGGTAATCTGAATTCTATATTTGATCCAATTTCAGGTGAACGAAAGTTTAAACTGTGATTGAAAAACTGGCTCTTAGCTGTTCAGCGACACTGTACTTCAGATCCTACACCAAACCATGTGAATTTATAAATAACTAGCTGTTGCCCGCGGCTTCACACGTGTGGAGTTTTGTTTTTAATGAAAAAATGTGCATGACAGCTCAAATAAAAAGAAGGGGTAATACGTTTTTTAGGGTTCATAGTATGTATATGATAGTATTATAGAGTTAAGGATAGTAATCTAATTAAGAAACTTTTTGTATACCACATTTCTGGTATGGCTCTTATTTGCTAATATCACCAGATTGCATTCGGAACTGACTCTCTAACGGGTCACATAAAACTCCGTGAGAAATACAGTCCTTACTTAGACTGTCAGGGTCTCGGTACATCAAAATATGTAATTTTTATTAATTAACTTCTCATATTTTTCATACCAGGTCGTAAGAAGTTCCACTTATTTGTTTTTAATTATTTTTATTTCACCATTGTGTACTCCCTTAAAATGTAAAAATCCAAAATCCTGGTTGACTAGTGTAATGAACTAAAAATTAATTCCTATTTTTAATTAACTGGATCAACCCTTTTCTTAAAGTTCCTCCATTTTTAAATTATTTTCCGTGATTCCCGCGATTTTTAAATAATTATAAATTTTATTTCAACCAGATATCAAATCTGCTGTAAAGGGCCCCACTCACCTCGTTCTTCTTCGCCGTTTTTAACCGACGGTTAAAAACGTTTGAAGGAAAAACGTTGACTGATATAGCAGTGGCAGCAGTTTTAGCAGTGGAAAAATCGCGAAAAAAAGAAAATCTCGAAGAAAATGTACTAAAGACTGGCTATTTAAACGCAGTACACTGCCACAAACAAATTTTCTGGAGGAGCTAAGATTGGAGCCTGGTGATTGGCAAAATTACTTGAGGATTGATGAGGATACGTATCGGAAACTGTTAAAACTAATAACACCGTTAATTGAGAGACATAATACCCATTTACAGGAATGCATCAGTCCTCACGAACGCCTAACAGCTACTTTGCGGTTTCTGGCCACTGGCCACAGCTACGAGGATTTGAAGTTTTCCGTTATTATTTCACCCCAGGCACTAGGACCACTGATCTGTATTATTTTACTGGATAGGATATAGCCCCCTAAAAAACGTTCCGAAAAATTGGCCGATTTGGGCAAATAATATGGCGGACCGGATGTTATTTAACGTAACCTCTATTTCCATTTGTCATTTAATTGTGTCAACAAGCTACGATGAGATGTTTTTATTGTGGAAAACAAAGTAAAAAGAGTATGAAATAAACAATAAACGTTCATTCCTGAAGACACAATATGCTTCACGTTTCCATTTTTCTATTTTCTTTCATAAAAAATCAAATCATGGGTGAAATTTCCCGAAGGACATCGCCCGCAAAAGGAATAGAAAAAGAATAAGAAGAAAAACTAATCAAATTATAGGTTAGGTATGTCAAATTATTACAAATTTCAGTTCTGTGAACCCACCATAATTTGCCCAAATCGGCCAGCATTGTAGCACTTCCGGTCTCCTTGTTGGAACGATTTTTTAGTATGTTAAATATAGCCTATATCCTATCCAGTAAAATAATACAGATCAGCGACTAGGACGCATAATACCCGAAACCTGCCAAGCTTGATAAACTCTAATAATAAAGCTCTGTCTCACTGCCTAATACCCGACATTTTTATTATAACCAGTTGTAAATAATAATAAACAACAAAAACAGTCAAACTGTTGAGAACACACACCTCGTGTTTACTCGATCGGTTGGCACGATAACCGTCAAAAATCAAGACGCCTGAAATTTTGGAACGACGTTCTTGCCCATACACCTCGTTTTTGTGACATTTTTACCCTGACGTTTTTAACAGTCGGTTAAAAATGGCGGAGAAGAACGAGGTGAGTGGGGCCCTTTACTTGGGCGCACATACTTTGATTACTATACGGGGCAAGAGAGAGGTCCGACACGCCCAACATAGGGCGCGGTCATTTTGAACCCTATGACACAGTTTATAGCTAAAGAATCAGATCGCTCACTCTGTGTCGGCACTTTTTATCTCAATGTTCCGGTTTATACACTGTGTTGTTGGTGAATTGTTCCTCTATTTCATGTATACACTCAATGAGAGACGTTCTATTTTCGTATATAGCATTAATGGACCTTATATTAAAATTTCAACGGGTTGTAGCGCCGTGGGGTCCTTCTCTTCACAATCTTGTTTAAGACTTCTACTGGCTGGGGTGAATGATTAAAAAAGCCCGGAATGTCTTGTAAATTTCCAAAAAATCCACGTACTTGCGAATTTGCAGAAGCAGCTTTAGACATAATTAAATTTAACTGATGGGCATAGCAATGTACATAGTGAGCGATAGGATACTTTTTTTTAATTAATGCTTGAACTCCTGCGTGTTGGCCGCTCATCACCGCGGCTTCATCATAACTTTGTGCAATCAATTTGTTCGGTGAATTTTGAATTAAACGATCTATAACAGTTAAAATTGTTTTACTAAGTGTTTCTGTATCACATTTTTCAGGAATTAAGTAGTTCCAAAAACGTTCAATTGGCTCACCATTGCGAACATATCTAAATATTACTACCAGTTGAGTTTTTGCAGCTACATCCGTTGTTTCGTCTGCCATGATCGCCAAAAATGGAGAATTATTAATTTTTTTTCAAAAATACTTTGGGAACAAATTGCCATTTGCATATTTTCGTTTTTTAGACTCGTCATTTATAAAATACTTCCAACTTTTGTATTTTTTGGTAATTTTTTCACGAGTTTATTAAGATATGGAACGAAAATTCGAAAACATAAATTAAAACGTTATAAAAGTCAGTAAACATTTGTTGTTTTTTCTTTTCTAAACTTAATTTTGCCTTTGTAAGAAATTCAGACGAATTATTTAATTCAATTTCGCGCATGCGTTTGGACTAGTCAACTTTTTAGATTAGTCCGTCAATCTTGTCCGTGGACTTTTGGTGGGTGTCTATGTCGAGTAATGAGTAACTATGTTAAATTTCAAGTCAGTCGAGCTTATAGTTTTGGAGATCTCGTGATGAGTCAGTGAATGGTATTTCGCTTTTATATATATTTACAAGGTTGATTGTAGGATTTGATGTGTGCCATGTCAACAGTAATTTAATTTCTGTTGATATGGCATCTAGATTATAAATCATAGTGTGTTATCGTTTTGATAATGGTGGGTGGGAAACACTAACATTCATTTGTAAGTCGCCCAGTAGGGCCACGGCAAATAAAAATGGCTAATCTAGCACAAATTATTCAGATCAGCAGGAGTTTACTTGTAAGGTGATGAATTATAGGTAGATAATATTATTTTATTAGAATTTTTGATTCGTTGTTTTAATATTGTCCTCTGTTATGAATAATAATAATACTCTCCTTAATTCACCCCCTTACGAATGAAATTTAACCACAAAAGCTGAGCTTGTGCGGGGAAAGGGACGGCTAGTATTATTATTATTATTTGCTGTGGCGCTCCGGGACGACTTAAAGATGATTGATGGTGCCATTTGACTTACAGGTGAGGAAAACCCAGAAAACCTCACCCACCATCATGGAAAACCTCACCCACCATCATTGATCTTAATTACTAAGAAGCTTTAATGTTCTATTTGTTTTTGTCAATAATAATACAGTTTTTTTTTATTCAGATGGCGACCAATAACCTGTTCATCTATGCCTTCCAAGGTCCATCAAAATTATTTTGGGTCAATATCGAGACTTTAGTAGTACTTTTTATATACAAGCTAGCTAGAACACAGAAAGTTAATCTAGTTGTCAAATTAATGTCTGGACAACCATCAGAACCACTCATCGAAATTTCTTTAAAAGAGGACGAATATACAATTCCTGCAACACTTCCAGAAATAACAACCTTGGCCAGCGGACCTGTCATCGTTTCTGGCAATCAAGTAACTGCAGGTATTTGCTCCGTGGCAAGAAGTCTTATTAAAATGAGCCCAGAAAAGGAAATCCGGGATTTACTTGGTTTCCGGGAGGCATGTTTACTGGCATGTTCGGAAAATTCCATATGGACTCGTTTCTGTGAAGTCGACATTATACAAACCGTAAAGAATGTCCTTCGACAGCGATACATTTTTAACAAAAAATTTGAATTACCAATCGATTTAGCAAGATTCGAATATCACATGTCTACACCCGTTAGAATGCATAACGTATATAAGGAAGCCAGAGTTAAAAATAACAACAAAGCTATCATATCTGGAATTCCAATGAATGAGCTAAATTTACATCACACTTTTAGTGAAGGATCATCGATGACTTTGTCCGACGTAATTTTATATCAGTGTTATGAAGTGCTGTTAAAAAATTCTCCGTTCGATCTATTAATACATAGATTACCGTTGACGGTAAATTGGTTCAACAAAATGGAAATTTCTTTGGTTTCGTCGTCTAAATTTACGGTTGGTAAAACTTTGATCGAAGTTACGGACATTATAGAACCGAATTTTGTTAAGCAAAGCTTGTACAAAGCGGATCCTTCACGGTATAGACCAGAAAAACGCGTATTTACGAAACAAAACGATATCGAGCATGCTTTTGAACAGTTAGAAGAAATTAAAACTGAAATAGTTAACGAAATAGTGCCTTTTGGACACGATGTTTATTTCAGCTGGTCGAATGTTCCTTTGGAGGCGAATCCAAGAGGAGGAGCTTTACCTAAGGAAAGAGCCAGCAGGAAAAGCGAACAATTGAAAAATTTAACCAAAGCAGTGATTAAGATAGCGAAAAATCACTATTACAAAATAGTGGATTTTTGTAGCGGTAGCGGACACTTGGGGATCTTATTGGCCACCTTGTTGCCAAATTGTGAAATTGTGCTCGTAGAAAATAAAGAAAGATCTCTCATGAGAGCCAAAGAGAGAATAGAAAAATTGGGACTATCGAATGTGCTGATAGTGCAGTCAAATTTGGATTATTTTCAAGGGGATTTTGATATTGGAGTTGCTTTGCATGCTTGCGGGGTCGCCACCGATCTTGTTATTCAAAATTGTGTAGAAAAAAAGGCGCATTTGGTGGTGTGTCCGTGTTGTTACGGTGGAGTTCGGGACTGCCACCATTTGACGTACCCGAGAAGTAACAAATTCAAAAAGATCGACTTGGACTATAATAATTATCTGAATCTTGCTCACGGCGCGGATCAGACGCATGACGATGAAAACGTGAAGACGAAACAGGGTTATTTTTGTATGGATGCTATCGATACAGATAGAAAATTTTTCATTGAAAGTTTTGGGTATAAAGTGTTTTTAGGAAAATTAGAACCCACTACTTGCACAAACAAAAATAATTTATTAGTTGGTTTATTAAAAGACATAGAAAGTATTTAATTTGGTTGTATATTTTTATGGTTTTCTTTAAAAAAAATATATAAATTTTAAATTGCTTCGTTTTTAATTATGTTAGAAAGTTTTTCATAGTTTACTATGTTGTATGTGTTTGGTTTTTCATTATATTCTTCTGCTTTTTTGAATTGTATATTAAGGAAAAAGTATCTACAAGTTCAAAATTTTCGAAAAAAAATGTGAAGGTATATATACAACCTTTAGTATTATTTTACCAAAATTTAATCCAGTTTGAATCATTTGTTCTCAAAAAAAATCGGAAAATTTACTTTTTTACAAGTATGAAACAAAGAAACTAGAATATCAAGAGAGATCATTATTTCATAAAATAAATTAATTTTGGTTAAAAAACTTACATCATTTTTTTTAAATTTTTGAACTTGCAATGACGTAATTGAAGAATATATATATATTTTATTCGCAAACATTTAATTTAAACTATAAAAATTAATGTAATTTTATAGAATATACCTTTAATAATTATATTTGAATACATTGACCTTTAAACTAATAATTTTTTTATAAATTTAGTGAAAAGTTCAATTAAACAATAACACTATTTTGAATTCCCTCTTTAAAAGCCTTATCTCTGAGAGGTGCTGCCATCTGAATCAGTACTTTTTATTAGAATTGCTCACATAGAGCACTAAATTTGCTACTGAACAGAAGTTTCGGATGTCCGTGTACACCAACGCTACCTTGGTGCCAGATCGAGTTGTATTAATAACTTCGCTGGATAAAATAAATATTTTACCTAACAGAATATTTGAATTATTAAATGAAAAGTGTGTTCTAAATGATGCATGTGTCTTATCAATTAAAAGAGTTGAACATATGTTTACCGAATGTTCACCAAATATCAGTATCATGTTAATTTTTGCATGTCGATTAGTTTTTGGTAGAAATTTGATCGTAGGAAGGGATTTAACAGGATTGACAAGTAAAAAAATTTTGAGATTAAAACAACAGTTATTTAGTAATACCACTTTTTCTATTGAAAAATATAAATTCGTAAAAACCTAAGTAAGAATTTTATATTTTTTTTTACTCCAAAAAATTTAAATTATAAGTGAATTTATTAAATATACATTTTAAAAATCCTTATTGATGCTATAAAAAAAAAACATAAATCATTGCTAAACATTTAGAAAAAATAGTTATGGTTTTCCTAAGAGACAATTTATTGCCATCAGCACTAAAAGTAGAACAAATTCTCGTTACAATTTATGTTAAAATCGTAAAATTTAACACCCGTTAAAAATTAACGTATTGAATTACAGAATTACCACTAAAGGTCTATGCCCACTATACCGGATCATACTATGACCGTGACCGTACCGGCATAGGCAGAAAAATATTCTTCGTATAGATTTAAATGAGACAATGCCCACTAGACCGGCCCGGCATCGACCACATCATCCTCATTTGAATCTATACAAAAAAAAATCAGGTCATAGTATGGTACGGTACAGTGGGCATAGACCTTAATACCAGACTACTTAATTTTTAAATATTGCGGGTAACGGCAGAAACAATCAAGGTAATCTTGGCAACACCGCGTTCATTATCTAAAATGGCAATGTCAAGAATAATTTGTAGGTTAAATTTAATGAATGGCAGGAAAGGCTTGTTTTCGTATTTTTAAGAAGTATTTAATTAAAATATATAATTAATATATACTTTTTTTTCGTATTTCCGCACCTAAAGTGAGTTAAAATCAATAATTAGTATTACATAAATCAAAAACCAATTGAAATTGGCCAAATTTAGTGTGTCCAGTAAGTCGAATGTAACCCGAATTTATATGTAATAAGTAATGCACGTTCAATAATTTCATTAACAATGAAGCAATTAAACAAAATTAACACTAGAGCCAGCAAAAAAAATTAAGTCCAACTAAATTTCAGCAAAAAAAAAAACGATCCTGAGGGCTTCAAATTTAGATTTATACTTTGAGCGCCAAATTTGTAACATGCGCCTCGACTCAAGGTGGTGGAGGGCTAAGGTTACACACGGAGGGGTTAATTTTGACTATATTATGCCCGGTTTTCAGCCGAGAGTGGCTGGATAAAGTTAAATGAAATAAAAACTTGAATAAAATGTGGTGGTTTAATACAACCCAATTCGTTGGTGGTTATATTATTATATTTGACGTTGTATAGTTGAATAATAAGCTTAAAAAAAAGTGTTCATACAAGTAATAGTTATATGGAGGCCAAGAGTATAGTTTTGGTTTACAAGTATGTATGTAATAATTATTTCGCTTTACTATTAAGCAGGTGGTGGCACGAGATAAGCTCTGCTAGAAAAATGGTTAATGTTTATACACCTAAGGCTCAACCTAGGACACAAGCTTCATGCACTACTGGTAACAAGCTGACGAAGCAACTGGGTGCAGATAGATGGTCTCGAAAGTAAAATATGATTTAATCTTACTTGATATACGGATGGTGGTTGTCCAGAGTGGGGCTTCTCAGTGACCGAAGGGCCAGTGGGTACTTCTGTTAGGGCCTACCGCAGGGGTACAGCATGCACCGCAAGTATGGAAATCCAGTTTAATTTGTCCATGCCGATAGTAGGAAGTAGATGAACAGTACATCAAAGCGGGAAGTTAAAGGTGAAGTTGAAGCAAAGTATAAGTAGATGTAAAGTAGATGGCCTAAAATAGAAAAAGTTTATGAGAGGCAATGGTCATCATGCAGACTTAGTTACACTTACCATTGACGAAATGTGGCCAAAAAGTGAGTATATAAATGGCTGTGTTAGGAAAAAAGTATCTGCTATAAGCGCCTTAGTCACTAAGTATGTTTCCTAATACACAATTTTGTTGTTAGGCAAAATCCGAAATAATTTCGTGGGAGCACTTCCCAAGTGTTCTTGAAGAGCTCTAGTAACAAAATGGGCGAAAATGGCTTAATCAAAGTTCAAATTCCAAAACTTGGTACCTTAAAGATTGGTCTCTTACTATAAGATGTAAAACCCTGCTGATGACTCAAGTATTGAATAATTCACTGTCTAGGTGGAGGTATACTAGGGACCAAAGTTTAGTAGAAGAAGAACCAGGTGGAAAAAGGCAAACAAAACAAAATGGGGTATATAAGAGTCAGAAAAAGATATTGTAATTGTTATAAAAGCTAGTATTGTGCTGATAATCAATAAAAGGGGTAAAGGCAGACAAGTTTTTAGTATTTTCTAGCTGATTTTTAATAGTGAGTTTCATTTTTAATACCTTTAAACTAGGAAGAAGTGGTTTGCATCATCGAATTTCTCTTTAAAAGCTCTACAAACTGGTTTTTTAAAAGTCACCGCTGAGTTGTCCGTATGGCCAGAAAATAGGATTTTAATATCAAATTTGGGGGAATTTTAACAGAAACAAGCGTTTTTGTTAAATAATTTGATTATCCTATTAAATAGGAAGAAGTGGTTTACATCACTCTCACTGCACTTTCTATCCCTCTTACTGCACTTCACTCTCTTACTCACACTCTCTAACTTGACTATCGTTTCAATTACCTAGAAGTGGTTTGCATCATTAAATTCCTCTTTAAATTCTCTACAAACTCCTTTTTTAAAAGTCATCGCTGAGTTGTTCGAAAGACTAGAAAATAGAATTTTCAGATCAAATTTGGGGAAATTTTAAAAGTGTTTTTTTTACTTTCCTATCTGTATGCAGATAAGGAAAGTATAGGAATCATGATTTTTTTCGACCTCCAGTTTTCGACGTATTTTACGTTTTGGGGTCCCCTGAATCCGTTTTGACTATTTTCGGGATGATGTCGGTGTGTGTGTGTGTGTCGGTGTGTGTGTCGGTGTGTGTGTGTGTGTCGGTGTGTGTGTGTGTCGTGTGTGTGTGTGTGTCGGTGTGTGTGTCGGTGTGTGTGTGTCGGTGTGTGTGTGTGTCGGTGTGTGTGTGTCGGTGTGTGTGTGTGTGTCGGTGTGTGTGTGTGTCGGTGTGTGTGTGTGTCGGTGTGTGTGTGTCGGTGTGTGTGTGTGTCGGTGTGTGTGTGTGTCGGTGTGTGTGTGTGTGTCGGTGTGTGTGTGTGTCGGTGTGTGTGTGTGTCGGTGTGTGTGTGTGTCGGTGTGTGTGTGTGTGTGTGTCGGTGTGTGTGTGTGTCGGTGTGTGTGTGTGTGTCGGTGTGTGTGTGTGTGTGTGTGTCGGTGTGTGTGTGTGTGTGTGTGTGTGTCGGTGTGTGTGTGTGTGTGTGTCGGTGTGTGTGTGTGTCGGTGTGTGTGTGTGTCGGTGTGTGTGTGTGTCGGTGTGTGTGTGTGTCGGTGTGTGTGTGTGTCGGTGTGTCGGTGTGTGTGTGTGTCGGTGTGTGTGTGTGTCGGTGTGTGTGTGTGTCGGGTGTGTGTGTGTGTGTCGGTGTGTGTGTGTGTCGGTGTGTGTGTGTGTCGGTGTGTGTGTGTGTCGGTGTGTGTGTGTGTCGGTGTGTGTGTGTGTGTCGGTGTGTGTGTGTGTGTGTCGGTGTGTGTGTGTGTGTCGGTGTGTGTGTGTGTGTCGGTGTGTGTGTGTGTCGGTGTGTGTGTGTGTCGGTGTGTGTGTGTGTGTCGGTGTGTGTGTGTGTGTGTCGTGTGTGTGTGTGTGTGTGTCGGTGTGTGTGTGTGTGTGTCGGTGTGTGTCGGTGTGTGTGTGTGTCGGTGTGTGTGTGTGTGTGTCGGTGTGTGTGTGTGTCGGTGTGTGTGTGTGTCGGTGTGTGTGTGTGTGTCGGTGTGTGTGTGTGTCGGTGTGTGTGTGTGTGTCGGTGTGTGTGTGTGTGTGTCGGTGTGTGTGTGTGTCGGTGTGTGTGTGTGTGTGTCGGTGTGTGTGTGTGTGTCGGTGTGTGTGTGTGTGTCGGTGTGTGTGTGTCGGTGTGTGTGTGTCGGTGTGTGTGTGTGTGTCGGTGTGTGTGTGTGTCGGTGTGTGTGTGTCGGTGTGTGTGTGTGTGTGTGTGTGTGTGTCGGTGTGTGTGTGTGTGTCGGTGTGTGTGTGTGTGTCGGTGTGTGTGTGTCGGTGTGTGTCGGTGTGTGTGTGTGTCGGTGTGTGTGTGTGTGTGTCGGTGTGTGTGTGTGTGTGTCGGTGTGTGTGTGTGTGTGTGTGTGTGTGTGTGTGTGTCGTGTGTGTGTGTCGGTGTGTGTGTGTCGGTGTGTGTGTGTGTCGGTGTGTCGTGTGTGTGTGTGTGTCGGTGTGTGTGTGTGTCGGTGTGTGTGTGTGTCGGTGTGTGTGTGTGTCGGTGTGTGTGTGTGTCGGTGTGTGTGTGTGTCGGTGTGTGTGTGTGTCGGTGTGTGTGTGTGTCGGTGTGTGTGTGTGTCGGTGTGTGTGTGTGTCGGTGTGTGTGTGTGTGTCGGTGTGTGTGTGTGTCGGTGTGTGTGTGTGTCGGTGTGTGTGTGTGTCGGTGTGTGTGTGTGTCGGTGTGTGTGTGTGTCGGTGTGTGTGTGTGTCGGTGTGTGTGTGTGTCGGTGTGTGTGTGTGTCGGTGTGTGTGTGTGTCGGTGTGTGTGTGTGTCGGTGTGTGTGTGTGTCGGTGTGTGTGTGTGTGTCGGTGTGTGTGTGTGTGTCGGTGTGTGTGTGTGTCGGTGTGTGTGTGTGTCGGGTGTGTGTGTGTGTCGGTGTGTGTGTGTGTCGGTGTGTGTGTGTGTCGGGTGTGTGTGTGTGTCGGTGTGTGTGTGTGTCGGTGTGTGTGTGTGTCGGTGTGTGTGTGTGTCGGTGTGTGTGTGTGTCGGTGTGTGTGTGTGTCGGTGTGTGTGTGTGTCGGTGTGTGTGTGTGTGTCGGTGTGTGTGTGTGTGTCGGTGTGTGTGTGTGTGTCGGTGTGTGTGTGTGTCGGTGTGTGTGTGTGTCGGTGTGTGTGTGTGTCGGTGTGTGTGTGTGTCGGTGTGTGTGTGTGTCGGTGTGTGTGTGTGTGTCGGTGTGTGTGTGTGTCGGTGTGTGTGTGTGTGTCGGTGTGTGTGTGTGTGTCGGTGTGTGTGTGTGTCGGTGTGTGTGTGTGTCGGTGTGTGTGTGTGTCGGTGTGTGTGTGTCGGTGTGTGTGTGTCGGTGTGTGTGTGTCGGTGTGTGTGTGTCGGTGTGTGTGTGTCGGTGTGTGTGTGTCGGTGTGTGTGTGTCGGTGTGTGTGTGTCGGTGTGTGTGTGTGTCGGTGTGTGTGTGTCGGTGTGTGTGTGTCGGTGTGTGTGTGTCGGTGTGTGTGTGTGTGTCGGTGTGTGTGTGTCGGTGTGTGTGTGTCGGTGTGTGTGTGTCGGTGTGTGTGTGTCGGTGTGTGTGTGTCGGTGTGTGTGTGTCGGTGTGTGTGTGTCGGTGTGTGTGTGTCGGTGTGTGTGTGTGTCGGTGTGTGTGTGTCGGTGTGTGTGTGTGTCGGTGTGTGTGTGTGTGTCGGTGTGTGTGTCGGTGTGTGTGTGTCGGTGTGTGTGTGTGTGTGTGTGTGTGTGTGTGTGTGTCGGTGTGTGTGTCTGTCTGTGTGTCTGTATCCACCATAACTCATGAACCGATACAAAGAAAAACACCAAATTTTAAACTTAAGCTTTATCCAGCGTCCAATGAACTGATTAGATTTTGGGCAGAGTCGGAACATCTGGGGGGTACTTTATTGTTGGTCATTTTTATATTTTATAGAATATATCTGTTATTTACGTTTGGAGAAGAAAATTCTTTAAATAAAAGTTACTTACAATATTTTTATCAATATTTTTTGTTCTATACTAAATTATCCTAAAATGGTCCGTATTCGAGAAATTTGACAAAATGTAAAAAAAAATAATTTTTTATAAAAATTGTTCAAATAAAAGTTGTTTGTAATATAATTCTCTATAATTTTTACCCTATACATAATTTCTCTAAAATGGACCATATTCGAGATATTTGAGAAAATGTGTAAATTTCGAATTTTGAAGAAAACTCAAAAACAGATAAAGGAAAAAACGTTAAATTTTAAACTTAAGTTTTACTTCGCTTAACGTGAAATGATTAAATTTTGGACAAAAACGGAACATCTAGGGGGGTACTTTATGGGAGGCCGTTTTTATATTTTATGGAAAATATCTGTTATTTATGTTTGGAGAAGAAAATTGTTTAAATAAAAATTACTTCTAATATTATTATCTATAATTTTTGTTATATGCCAAATTTTCCTGAAATGGTCCGTATTCGAGAAATTGGACAGAATGTGCAAAATTCGAATTTTAAGAAAATTGTTTTCGATATCGATTCTATAATTTTTGTTTTTTACATGATTTTTCTACCGTAATAGAAAAATTGGAGGAATAGTGTTAAATTTAAATTTTTCAGTATTTTCGTTTTCAATGAATATCTATTGTAATGTAATAAAATATCATGTAGAAAAGGATATGCTTAGCTAGATAAAATAACATAAATTAAAAATTTACCTTCAGTAAGAATGCATTAAAGCCATCAGAAACTTAATTTTTCATGGAGCGATTAAAAGAATACTCGTTTCTATAATTTATAAAGCCTTGTACTTATATGATTCCATGAAAATCTATGTGTCATTACCTAAAATAAAATAACAATCATTAAAAATAAAATAAAATAAATTTTAATCAAAATAAAAAAAAAAAATTTCTTGAATAATTATATTATCACCCTGTACAGCAAGTTTATCAAGAAAGTTTGACAAACTTGACAATTTTCAAAAAATTGGTAAAATTGTTGCCAACATGATTTTATATGAGAAGATTTTTCTAAATTAATAAAAATTGACAACCACAATAAAGAAATTATAATAACAATAGTATGAAATAATTTCACAAAAATAATCGGACAGTGATATTTTAAATAAAGTCTTTTAGTTAAAATAGTAAATCAAATAAATAATAGATCACTAGAAGCAAATCGTTTTGATTGGTTAAATTTAAAAAGTTATTACTTGATGAAAATTGGTAACTAAGGGGTTGTTGATTAAAAAAAAAAAATTGGTGGTAGAAAATTGATAAAAGATGAAATGGATGAAAAATTTTGGAATCCCGTAAAATGATAAAAGAAAAGAATCAATCGATCAGTTATCAAGAAATTAAAGAAACCTAGTTGTAAATTTTATTTGTAATTGACAAATAGTCAGAGCAAGGTATTTATTTACTCACCTTAAAAGTGCGTTGTGCCGGCTTAGTGCGTCACAGGACAGTTTTTTATTTAACACATATAAAAGATCCCGCATCTTAGCAGATGATGGTAAATTGACTTTGTTTTTATTGGAGAAAAACTTTACCATGGCTGGGAATACAGCATTCCTACTGCTAGTGATTGACCTGCAAAGAAAAAAGGACAAGAAGGACAATCTCAGTGATTATGCTTAAAGGTATTGACTGTATAATTATATTTAAATTGATATTCCTTACCTTTTGAACATATAAAGTTTTAATACAAGACAACTTCATTCAATATACCCACAGAACACTTACTCTATATATACCAATCATTGTAGTTTGAGGTTATATTTCTTAAACACGAATAGAAATATTCAAGGACATTGTTACCAATTCAGGTCTCATATAACTACGGGCCATATGAACTACAAGTTGTGTAGAGAATGAACTGGTTTTGTGTAATAATTTAAATTTAAGTTCTTACGTTAATCAAGTATGATAGAACGAATGAATGAATTGATATTTGACTAACCTAATTGTCTATTTAACTGTATTGTCTTTGGTTTTTCTTTTCAAATAAATGTGTATTGTTGGTTGCATAACTGATTGATTAATTTTGAAGATCATTGCAGTTTCGCAAAATTTGATAGGGGAGATTGGGACAATCTCTTATTTGCTTCTGGAAACCACTATAAATCCCTGAGAACTATAAATATTTTATGAACAATATTAAACAAATAACTGAGTCTCGTGCAAATTTAATAAAAAAAGGAATGTTATAGGCCTATATAGGTAAGTTTCTGAAGTGCTTATTATATAACATTAATAATATTGTCATTGGCGTCTAATATAAATTTATTTTATGAGCTAGCTGAAAGGTATTATTTTCTACACTAAGAAAAAAAAATATATTTTCTTAAAAATAATTAAATTATACATACATATCTTTACACTATAGAAAAATGTATGTGAAAAATGTATATATTTAGTTAATCCTCTAAACATTTATAGAGGTGCTGCAATAGGTTGTACAAAATAACCAGAAAAAGCATATAATAACTAGATAGGAAAGTCATGTGTTGGACACATCAGATTTTTACGGGAAAGGAAGTTAATAGGGGTTCTGGGTGGGTAAAACACTGTAAATCTTAAAATATTGTTAGAATTAGAAATGAATTGCCTTACTTTTGATAATAAATGATTATTGGATAGTACCTCCTAAATTTTTTTTGTGCAACTTGGCAAAACGTAAAACTAGCATCTCTGAGCTATGAGACAATTGTGCTATATTTTTATTTAAAAAAATTAATTGTTATTATTAATTTGCACAAGATATGGAACTAAAATTTTTTTGTTTGCAGTGATACCTACAAGTAGGTATGCTCAGTTTTTTCATAAACTTAAACTAGACTATGAATCAAAATGATAAAACCAACTAAATAGGTACTTTACCTCAATGATGTCTCTCAACAAGCTGCATTTTTAACATGATGGATTTTCACCATTTCTAATCATTTTGTTGTTGTTGTTGTTGTTGTTTCCAAAAAAAGTTATTACTGCCAGCAGACAGACAAATTTTGATGGCATTTTACGAGAGGTATAAGCTTTGTCCCAACATCTCACAAAACCGTAATATTACGGTCATCGTCATGCGCAGTAAATAAAAACCTATCAATAAAGCCCAAAGTCGAACGGTTTTTTATTCACTGCGCATGACGATGACCGTAATATTACGGTTTTGTGAGATGTTGGGACAAAGCTATAATCTAAAAATGATGATGGTATAAAAACAAAACAATAACATAACCTCAAAATAGGAATTATACTTAATAAAACGCTTGCCATGAAAAAATAATATTTGCGAATAACTGTAATCAATACTTTACAAAAGAAAAAATATATATTCAAGCCATTATTGATTGAAGAAAAATACGTGTTTGGTAAATTGTGCTGAATAATTGAATACGTACGTTTGACCAGTGTTGCCAACACTCCGCTTCGGTTTCCCGCTGGATTGGTATATTAAAACCGCTAGAATCCGCTAAAAGCATTGAACTCCCGGCTAAAAGTGAAATTATACTTAATACAGTGACAATGTTCATGGATCTTACCAAATTTA
>OV651813.1:116228766-116328817 GCA_927349885.1 Psylliodes chrysocephalus | reverse complement strand
TAAACTTTCTCCCAGCTTTACTGGGTTTCAAACAGTCCACAAAAATAAATCCAAAAACTTCTTTGGGAATGCTCTTTTAATTAAAAATTAAATTCCTAATAACTTATTCTCACATATTCCCTGCTCATCTAGCAGAATTAGATACAATAGCAATAGACCTCCTGGTAGATAAACCATTAACCATTATCTCATACTACAACCGCACAAGCCAAATCATCTCCATATCTCTGATAGAATACCTATCATCAGTCCCCCGCGCTGTTTTGCTTGGAGACCTAAACTCCCGACATACCATGTTCGGGGATCATGCCTCGAATCCAAACGGTATCCGCCTAGCTAATCTGCTCATAGACTTCCTCATATTCCAAGCTTCAAACCGACTTCCGACCTTTGTATCCCACCAAGGATCATCTATCATTGAGCACATCCTCTTGACTGATTCCTGTACAGGACTGATTGCTGATAGATGCTTTATTAGAGAGACAATCATCCGATCATTTTCCTTTGATGTTACACACATCTCTCCTTGCACCCACTCCACCAAGAGCTACGATTTCCACCTTCCTAAAACTCAAAAAAGCAGTTTGGCCACTATTTCAGAGAACCATCTCTGCAAACATTCCTGAGCAACGGCCGCTCAATTCCCCGCAAGACATCGACATAATGGTAGACGAAGTCCAAACCGCCATCTACTATGCCATCGAAACATCCGCCCCAATCACCTTCATAAACACAGCACAAAAAGCCCTCCCCCAATTCATCCTAATTCTCATCTCCCAAAAACGACGATTGTATAAACAATATGTCTGTTGACGAGCAATAAATTATTATTATAGAAATACTTTATTAATAGTGATTGACAAATCTCATAAAAATATGCCTATCAAAAATTTAAATAAATATCAAACTTCTTATAACAAACGAATATGGCATGTTGATTTGGATAATACATAAATACCTAGTATTAACTAAGCACACTATCTAACATCTTCCCCTTTAAACTTTTTAAGTGTATCGAATTCCTTCGCAAAATCTGTCCATTTTTAGTTTGAACAAGGTACGATCTCGGCCCCTCTGCTTCCCCTAATATGCTTGCAGGCTCCCATAACTTTGTATTAATATTTTGCATCAATATATTATATACTCTGAAATTCTCACTCAGGTTTCCAGTTAAGCATAAACATAAAGGTTTATGGTATTCCACCATTCTTGCTCTATTAAATATGCTGCGCCATGTTGAAGAGCAATTAATTATTATTATAGAAATACTTTATTAATAGTGATTGACAAATCTCATAAAAATATGCCTATCAAAAATTTAAATAAATATCAAACTTCTTATAACAAACGAATATGGCATGTTTATTTGCATAATACATAAATACCTAGTATTAACTAAGCACACTATCTAACAATGTCCGTGCCCACGACCCAGTCATCAAAACTGAATGGAACCGCCTTAACGGCCTGATTAGGCTTTAAATCAACTTACACAAACAACAACTATGGATCAATACCACTTTTAATTTGGATCATAGAGAAGGTTCCAAGTTTAAGGACAAATTACAACTCACGGGTAAAAAATCCAAAACACACTCCCACCTCCAAATTGATGGAAAAATCCACTCAACCCCTGACGAAAAAACCCTAGCTCACAAAACCTACCTTGAAGCCACCTTCAGAACCCCTGATAACCCCCATTTTGGCGAACAATTCAAACACGAGACCGAAAAATACGTCCTTCATACACTCGCCGCCCCAGTCTCGCCCTTGGATGTCGAAAACCCCCTCACTGCCCCATTCACCCTCCAAGACACCCAATATGCCTGCCAAGCAGGCAAAAATACGGCTTCCATGCCTGATTTCATTCACAGAAGAACGCTGAAGCATCTTCCTGAAACCATCTTTCCTATCTTCACCCTTCTCCTAAACTCCTCTCTCTCCCTCTCATATTTTCCACTTGCCTGGAAATCCGCCAACACAATTTTGATTTCCAAACCAGGCAAAGAAACCAAATCCATAACTTCTCGAGCTTCTACTCAAGGAAAGAATTTGGGAATTTTGTGAAGAAAGAAATATCATCCCTCAATCCCAACATGGTTTCAGACCTCACCACTCCACACAGTACGCATTGTGTAACGGTTGGAACTGTTTTCGTTATTTGGACACAAACATCTCTACTCTAATGTCATTTTTCGTCTTCTTCTTTTCTATTCGCTTTGCGAGAATTACTTTTGATTTGGATGTCAATGAATCAAGTTGATTTTGATTTTTAATTATCTTGAAAATCCGATGTACTAATTGTCTTTTAATATTCTTATTGGCCGTCTGATTTTATAAGGTAAGCTTTAATACCGATATTTTGTTGAAAATATATATTTCGTACAAGTATTTCTTAAATGAAATGTAAGATTTTGAACATTACCTCAATACATGAATGACACATGATAACATGTTTTATATATTATTTTATATTATTTTGTTTGGAAGAGATATTATGCTTTACTATATTTAAATATTGTTAGGTATTTACGCGTTTTTTCCTTAATTTATATTAATTATTTTATGTTGATATTTATCATAATTAATTGGATGCTAGTGACCCTTAACCTTTTTATCAAAACAGTTTAATTTATTTGATGCCAATGTTCGGAAATCACTCGCGTCGGCGCACATCTGTGCATTTGTAAAGAACCTTTTTGGATTTTTAACTAGCAGTACCGCATGAACCACTAAAGTGTCCGTACTGCAAAAGTGAAATATTTTGTTCTTCGGTGTTCCGCTTGCCCAGAAGAAAACGTGTGGGGCCCCTTCAAGAATTCCAGAACGCAGGCATACCACTAGGTGAGTCTCCTTATAATATTGGCCTCTTCAGATTTTTTTTTCCTGTTATTTAAATTTAATTATTTAAACGACCGCCTAATGAATTTAGGTTCCCTTGCACTCTAGAATTGAGCTATATTTAAGGGAATAATCAACAAATATGTTAAATAAGATTTTTCCTTTTCATATTAATTTTAAATTGTTTAATTAATAGTAAAAGGTATTTTATCTGGTTCCTGTACAAATTTACTAGTTCCTTTCTTAATATTTTTACCGTTTCCTTTTAGCCTGGCTATATCTAGCCGGTTCTGTTCGAGTTATAGATAAAGAAGTTCATTTCGAGTCATCTCTAAGAAGTTTAATTCAAGATATATCTAAAACTGTTTATGGGGATTTTTATCAAGAGGTTTAGTTTGAGTTACATCTAAAGAAGTTTCTGGAGATTTAAGTTTATGAAGATTTACACCTAAGAGTTTGGTGCTATCCAAAGAACTTCGTCCAAGTCCCTTTGAAGAAGGCCTATGCAAATCTCTCCTTGTATACTACCTACTGTTAAATAAATAAGTCTATTTTTTTGAATAAATCATCTTTTGAATAAGTAAATCTCTGTGAATTAGAATTTGTTACTGCCTTATCTAAAACTTGGTTTAAATATATTATCTTAATGGTTAGTGATTTTCTATATTTTTATCACTAATATATAGTCAAGTATAATAAGTTTTAAATATAGTGGTGCCCAACTTCTTTTTTAAAGTAATAAGAGTTATTTAATAACCTGACCCACTCCCAAAATCATTTGAGCCTAAAACACTATAACAAATTGATAAAATAACAAGTATCACATTACAATCTAGCCCCTCTCCTCTACCTCATCTACACTGACGACATTCCCCCCAAACCTCCCTACATCCAAATGCCTCATATATGCCGACTATACAGTTCTAATCTTGGTAGCCAAAAATTCGAACCAACTAAATACTCGAACCCAAAATATGTTAAACCAGTACTTTCACTGGTGTAGCAAATGGAGGGTTTCATTAAATCCACAGAAAACACAATTTATCATCTATAAACATCCAAATTCTCAAAAAACCTTCTAGAACCCCCAACTCGTAAATGTAAATCTCCTGGAAGTCAGGCTCGCTCAACAGACTGAAGTTGACTATTTGGGGGTACGATTTTCTCATACACTCAACTGGCCCTCTAATGTCCAGCGCTCTCTTGATAAGATGCGAAAACGAGCCAATCTCCTTGGGGCATTATGCGGACAAATGGGGCGTTGCAACACAAACACTAAAATTCACACTTATAATTCCTTTATCCGCCCCGTTGCCGAATACAGAGCTGTACCCTACGGCGTACTTCCCACACACTTGTCCCATAAATTTACCACACTCCAGAGACCTATACTCAGAAGTTTTCGAAAACATCTCTAACACCCTCATCCTTATACGTTTCCAAACCCTTAGGCAACAATTGGCAACCCTGTCTAAAAATGAGGATCAACCAATAAACTATATACCTGAACTGATTCTTGCAATTAACAGTGGCAACCCTTCGTCGCCAAATGAGAGCACTATTGATACCAACGTGGCACCTACAGAAAGCGTTTAACAACCTTTAAGTATACAGATCCAGCACTCTGGCCAATGATACTACCAAACGCCGAAAGAATCTTTTTGGTAAGGCAAGGTCCACCTAAACCATTGTACAATTATAGATTTCCATACAATGAGACTGGTAAAAAATGTACCCCTAATTAATATAAAAGAATTTTAAGAGACTGGCTAGTGTACTCTGTCTCAAAAAACTGCATATATTGTTTTTGCTGCAAAATTTTTGGCTGTGTACTTAGTTCCCTTTCAAAGGAGGGGTTTAAAAGTTGGAAGCATCTGAGTCAAACTCTAAAAGACTACAAAATTTCTAAAAATCATTTTCAGTCCCAAAAATCTATTCTAGAACTGAAAGATTAAAGTATTGTAAAACTATAGATGCGGATTCCCAAAGACTTATTAACGCTGAAATAAACCATTGGTAAGAAGTGCTTTTAAGAATCGTAGCAATCACTAAAATGCTTGATAAAAATTGTCTGGCTTTCCAAGGTACAAACGACAAGCTGTTTGAGCATAATATTGGTAACTTCTCAAAAATAGTTGAGTTACTGTCTGAATTTGATCCAATTATGGAAGAAAACGTACGTATGGTGCTACAAAAAAATATAATAGACCTGTTGCATCAAAGTGTGAAGTCTTATATTATTAATGAAATAAAAAAATACAAATATTATTCTATAATTTTAGATTGCACTCCTGATATTTATAAGGTGGTGCAAATGACTCTTATAATCAGGTATGTTTTAATTAATGAAACTGATTTCAATCAGGATGAGGTTAAAATTAAAATTAATGAAAGCTTTTCGGGTTTTTTCCAGTTGAAAGGTCTACATAAAAGCAAATGTTTGAAATTATAATTTCAGAACTTATTAATTTGGATTTTAATTCACAGGATATAAAAAGTCAGGGATATGACAACGGTTCTAATATGCGGGGCGATAAATCAGGAGTGCAATCTAGGATTAAGAACCTAAATCCGCGAGCTTTCTACATTCCATGTAGTAGTCACTCTCTCAATCTAGTAGTTAACGATATGGTTAAAGCATCTTTGGAAGGCGCTAATTTCTTTAATATGATTTAGAAAATATATGTATTTTTTCAGCGTCTACTTTTCGCTGGGCAATTCTTCTAAAACATGTCCAGGGTTTGACTTTAAAACCATTAAGTGACACTAGATGGGAGAGTAGGATAGAGGCTTTAAAGCCTTGCTAAGCATTTATCAGAATGAAGAAATTGATAATTTAATAAGGGACGAAGCTTCGGGTTTATTAAGTTGTATTAGACAATTTAAATTTTTGTGTTCAATAGTTCTTTAATCAAACATACATTTAATATACTCTATATTGCGCAATAAAAAATATTCCCTATATATATGTGGCAACAAATTGTCTATTTTTCCGGGGTGACAAGAAGGCCAGAGCGGGCCCTGACTTGTGTTAGTCCGATTAAACATAGTTATTGCCTGATTTTATAGAATTTAATTAAATCAAAGTCTGCAGAGGATTCGCTGGAAACTAGATAATGTTATACTCAGAAATTCCAGTCGAAAAACAGAACGCCTCCTGGCCTAGATTTAGTCAGACTTGATGTAGAGCGACAGGCCGAAGTTAAAGTAGCAGCGGAAATTAAGTTAGAAATCTTAACCTAAAAGTTATCATGGATAAAACGAGGAAAACTGTTCCCGCCGGGAGTGGATCTCATTAAATTCACTGCAGATTTTCAGGTTTTAGTCTATAGATAGATATATCTATATATACAGGATGGCCACTTTTTAATTGAAGTGCATCGCTATCTCATAAACGGTTATGGTAACAGAAAGTTGGTAAAATGAGGAAATAGTAGTTATCGCAACAAGTGCTAGAAGATGCACTTTTAAAAGTGCTTCTAGCACGTGTTACGATCAACATTTTTTATACAAGCGCATTTATTTCTAAAATAGAGAATTAACCTGTATAATGACATTAGGTACAATATACAGTTTAAGTATACATATTGATATGGATATGAGTTTCATAGTTCAGATTTTAGTTTATATTGATGATTATAGTGTGATATATTTTTTTTTATGTTTAACTTGATAATTTTTTATTACTCAACCATATCATTAGTTATACGAATTTACCTTTATTGATTTCTGTTATTGCTCCGGCTATTACTCTTATTATCTCATGGGTCTTGGATTCTGGCGCTATTCCTTGTTAATATGAAATTATTTTTTTATTTAATAAGTTATCTTTCTCGATTAGAGTATTATTTTCCCAATTAATCAATAAAATATTCCTTTTACAAAAATATTAGTTTCATTTTATTTATAAATCAAATCATTTTAACATTTAGATATAAATAGGAACAAAAAAAAAATTATTCATAATTAACTTTGTGGATAGAAAATGGCGGACACGCCATCTATTGGAGGATATTACGGTATGCTGTGCTCTGGAGATGAATCACTTTACTTAAGTTAAAATTAAAACTAGCTTTCTGTAATTACCCTTCTTAAAATACTTGTAAAGAGCTCTATACATCTACATTTAAAAAAAAATTATTTACACCAATGCAGAACGTAATAAAATGTTTATTGTGTTTAAAAAACCGAAAGTCAATTAATAAACTGTTCAAAAAAACTTTTAAAATTAAGTAGCTTGTAGTATCGTTTTTAATCAACTTGTTTAAATTATTTTACTCACTAAAACATCAGTTCTTTCCTAGTTAAAGTTATTTTGATTCCAGGAATTGGAAATATACTCCTTCTCAACATGGATGAAACGGTTGATTCTTCCTGAATCGTCTGTCTGCTTGGTGACCGGAGTTCAATACACGATTTGCTCTTTCTAGTTAACGGTAGGTAATTTTTTTACTTACCCAGGATGTACATAATAAAATTTGAAAGACTATTTTATTATTTTTAGGTTGTAACTGCTTAGAGCTCTTTCACACGAAGATACTATATGCCAGATACGCGTATCCGAGATTCACGCTGACCATACATTCAAATGGACCTTTTCACACGGTACGGGCGACGCATACAGTATCGCGATACAGAATTTCTGTATGTGCCGGATGCTAAATGCGTATGCCGCATACAGAATTACTATTACTATTACTTTTCAGACATGGATACTTTTGCAACGGAGATTATATCATAGGCGCAGGATTTTTCAATAGTAGGTAACCTGATCGATTAAATTGTATGAGAAAACAAAATTTTAAAATTATGTTTAACGATCAAATTAGATGCACGAAGAGTTTATTTTTTATTTTTTCACGAATAAAAAATTAACCTAAACTACAAAATTTTAATTTTTTACCGTCTTCTCTACGCGTGTTGTATGTCCTGTCTTTTAATATTAAAGTAATGTACTCTCCAGATGCTTTTGCGTCAAACTCGTACATATTTCTTGAAGACACAACATGAATTGGTTCCAAATTGATTTATGAGTTTTGACTTTATTAATTGGAATATTGTTTATTATTATCTATCTATTATCTACACCAGTGCTCCGCAACCTTTCCTCATCTGAGGCACACCAAACTGCTCCCTAGAATTTCGTGGCACACCAAAATCTAAAATATATTTATAGCAGTGGCGTAGCTAGGTCGGGGGTCAGTTCACTCCATGTATACTAATTATTTATGGATGTCCAAACTACCTTAGTTTTTTTATTGTTTTAAAATGTGAAGAAGCCCCTTTCAGATTTGGGGCATCAAAATTTTCACTCAGGACATAATACATATTTTTTTTTTTTTTTTATTATTCAGATAGAATGAAAAATAAAAATAGGTACATACATGAGAACTATACTAAATACTAGGTAGGACAGGTAGGTATACTAAATTTACTTCTGTTGACACGTCAATAGTAATAAATATTTTGACATGATGATGACTGATTAATCTGATACCTGCGCTTGCTTCGTTGAACACAAAAGTTTTATATTCGGCTCAATTTTAGACAGCGCAACTCTCATTTCTTGGTCAAGATCTTTTAAGCATGACCGTTTATCATTTTTAATTAATACAAGCGTTGAAAAACTTTGCTCACATAAATATGTTGTGGAAAACGGAAGTAGTGTGAAGATGGCCTTGTCGGTGATGCGTGGATATTCTGTCTTGATGGAAATCCAGAAAACATCTAACGGAACTTCGTCGAATTTAAGTTTTAGGGTCATATCATTACTTAATTCTGTGAACTCCTCTCGAGTTTGCAATGGCAGTGCTTCCGTGGAACTTATTGCATTGGTTGCGAAAGGATTTCGAATCCAATTGTATTGTTCCGTGTTGATAGAATGGAAATAGTATTCAAATTTTTGTTGAAGCATACTTAAATGTTGTTGGGCCAAATCCACAATCAACTGCTTGTTTTCGATCGTACTGTGGTTGGTCCTGTGATACATTTCTAGACATCCTTTTTGCAACTGTTCCTGCCAAAGTTCAAGTTTCTTTTTGAACCCTTGTAATTTATCGGAGCACGTCAATATATTTTCATTCCGTCCTTGCATTTTTTTATTAAGTTCATTCAGATGTTCGAATATATCCGCCATGTATGCAAGTTTGGCTATCCAGTATTCATCATGAAGGTGCTGGCATAGATCGTACATATCTTGACTTGAAATAAACTCACGCACTTCGTAGCGAAGTTCAAACAGTCGAGCTAAAACTTTTCCCCGGGATAACCAACGAACTTCTGTATAAAACAGTAAGGATTCATGTTCGCTTCCCATTTCTTCACAGAGTATTCCAAAGATTCGCGAATTTAAGGCTCTCGATTTAATTATGTTTATGATCTTAATACATTCATTCATTGTGATCGAAAGCTGTTCGGGCAAATTTTTGACCATCAATGCTTCTCGATGTATGCAGCAATGTGTAATTTGTATTGACGGATTTTTTTGTTTTACACAAGATACAAAACCTTTCTTACTGCCCATCATTGCAGCAGCACCATCTGTACAAATAGCAACGCAATTGGTCCACTGAATATTATGTATTTTAAAAAAATTATCAGTTACTTGGAAAATTTGTTCACCGGTAGTTCTCTCTGGAACCTCCTTACAAAATAAATAATGTTCTTTAATAGAGTCCTCGTCAACGAAACGTACAATAGCCATCAGTTGTGCTTTATTTTTAATATCGGTTGATTCGTCGATTTGAAGCGCAAAAATTCCAGCCGAAATGATTTTTTTAATTAGTGTTCCCAAAATATCACTTGACATATCTTGGATACGTCTTTTAACAGTATCGGCCGACAAAGAAACTTTACTCACGTCCTTAACTTCGTTTGGCCCAAGCATAAGTCTAACAATTTCCATGCATGCTGGTTTAATAAGCGTTTCACCGATAGTGTGCGGTTTTTTTTGTTGTGCAATTAATTTTGCAACAAGGTAGCTTGCTTCTAATGCCTTTTCAGAAACCGTAACCGCCGATTTCATAAACTGCTTTTGTTTCTTATTTTGATCCAAGCGCCGTTGGAAAAATTGAATGTCTTTTTTGACGCAACTGGGATGATTTGTGATCAAATGACGGTTTAGTTTGCTGGGTACCATTGCTTCATTTGACAACTGTTCACCGCAAATGACGCATTCAGGCTTTGGAGCCGCTTCGTCGCCACACCAAGTGAAACCATATCGAAGGTAGTCTTGATTGTACTTCCTTTTCAGCACCTTTTTTGCTCTTTTTGCAGCACTTATGCTGGAGCTTGTGCTAGGTTCTTCGTCATCTGCTCGTGATTTCAGCAAAAATTTATCCATATTTGAAGCACTATAGTTATTTATAAAAGTAGATACTGCAACAAAACTTAGTCCAGTTCACTTATTTATAAGGCACAAGAATTTATTTATATAGCAATTCACTATTTATTTCACTCTACGATTTATTTGTTTGCCCGCGTATTTATCTGATTCACTTGACTATTCGACTCTCTCTGAGTCTCTGAGCGACGACAGGCGCGCTTATATAGGCAGTGGCGATGTTCAGGAAAACATCGAGTCACGCCTCGAACGGCACGGATCTTTCTAGTTTAGTCGCCTTCGAGAATCAAGCCGCCGCGCCGCGCCGATAGACGGATAGACGTTTACCATCGGCGCTGTTGTCAGATTGCTTTATTTTTCGCGGGTCTCGCTACAATACGAATCTGATTCGTATTGTCTGCAAGAGCGGCACACCTCAAGTCGGCTTACGGCACACCAGTGTGCCGCGGCACACCGGTTGCGGAGCACTGAATCTACACTATCCGTCGAAAAACCTCCAACCCTGTGTGTTTTGCACATTTTTATTTTTCAAATAAAATTAAAGTTGACAGATGTAAAACACTCAGGTTTGTTTAAATTTTCGGTCTACTAGAATATTGTACGCTTTTTGTAAATAAATTTATTATAAACGTCAGAACTAAATAATTTTTAAAAGAAATTCTGATTAATTTGTTATACTTTTATTTATTTATTTATTACTAAGCGCCATAAAGTAGTGATGGAAAATATAGTTTTAGACACCGAAAAATTTATTAGTTTGGTGTAGATTAATCCCTGTTTATGGGATCCAGGACATGCAGATAACTTTTTCTTAATATACAATGTCACAAATAAAGCGCGTCATATGATGTAGATATATTTTTACTTTGCCATCATTTGTTGCGTCAAATGATAATGAATGATATATCACAATATAATACACTCTTCTAGATCCATAATTTAAAAATCTATGCACGGCACTGCGACTATTTTAGTACTGATTGAAGAGACGTGAATTCGATACAGCAGCCCAAGTTTTTGACTGCGATTCTTTATCTCGGATACGTGTATCTGGCATACAGTATCTTCGTGTGAAAGAGGGCTTAAATTATATCAAGAATTCCAATTTTAATTTAAAAAAAAATCTCAACCGTTTGTCAAAAACTCCATCTCAAAATCAACAACCACCCCTTAGTTATCCCTTGGATACCAATCATCAAAAAAAAAAAGAAAAAACTAAAGGTAGGTTCGTATATGTTTTTTTTTATGTTATTGAGATACTTTTTGTGGTCATTGCAATGTGATTTTTTTTTAATTGTGTTTCTTTTTAATGATTTTTTTTTAAATGAACCTTTATTGTTTAATCGTTATTTAATTTTTTTTTATCACTTATGACAGCTAATGTTTCTTTTTACTTACAAAGTTACTGTACTAATTGTCACAGTGTACAGTTCGTCCCAAATTAGAATTTACTTTTGTTATTTCATTTCAATATATTAAACCGATGTTGTGTGCTGAATTGGTGTAGTGGTTAGGGTTTCGGGCTCATAATAGTCTGGTTCACAAGTGCCATTTCCCTCGAAACCTGTCCTCCAGCACCGAAAATTATGATTTTGGGCTCATTCGATTCGGAATGGCATCTAGAACATTCTATCAAAATTCCAAGAGGGGCTGAAAAAAAATGCAAAAGTTATAAACAATAAAGTAAAATAAAAAATAAGGGTTTGGTTTTTTTGAAATATTTCAAAAACTATTTGAGATAATCGAAATTTGAAAAAAGATCCTTAAAGAGCAGGAGATTTCCTAAAAAAAAGTCCTACCTCCCGGAACTGCACCAACAACCCTTATAATTTTAATTAAGCTTCGAAAATAACGGTAAAAACGCGTGGTTCGGCTGCCACGCGCATCGCCCCAATCTGACACATGAACTAAAAAAATTATTTTAACTGATTAAATATTAATATTAAGGAACAAAAAAATTTGAGTACTAAGTAGACATATGAATAAACAATAATCCGTAAACAAAAATTTTTTATCACTATTCTTTTATTAATTATGCTTTTGTTAACTAGTTAATTTTCACCATTTTAATGTTAACATAAAAACACTGATTATTTCAAAACAAGAAATCTAGAACTTTTTTTTATTTTTTTGAGCTATTGTTAAAAGGGTTTAGAAGAGATCCCCGTTGGAAAAATTCAAAAATTTTGATTTTTCACTTTTTTATTAACAATCAAAGGCATTAAAAAATTATTTATGTAAATAAAGCCATTAGGAAATTTTTTTTTCCATAATTTTTTTTTTCAATAAAAAAATATATATGGTTGTTTTTGTAATATTTTTTAGTCTTTAATAAAAATATTGCGTAAAATTGCATTTGTTTATAACAAATTGTTTGTTTAATAAACAAATGAAAAATTAATAAAAAAATTTTTTTTATAATACGAAAGAACATAATAAATAATGATTTTAAAAAAAAATGGTTCCTTTATATTAATATTTAGTAACAAAAAAAAATTGTTAATTAACAAGTGCGTTTTTTGTAAATAAAAAATTTTTTTAAGGAACGATTTTTTTTTAAAATAATTTTTTTCATCAAGGATAAAATTCCAAAGAAAAAGTTTTCAAAAATATAATAAACAATGCATTTGTTTATAACAATTATTTAAATAATGTTAGTTAAAAATAAAAAAAAATATTGTTATATGGCTTTTATCAATAAGAAAACAAAATATTAATAATAATTGGAAAAAAAAATTTCCTAATGGCTTTATTTACATAAATAATTTTTTAATGCCTTTGATTGTTAATAAAAAAGAAAAAAATAAAAATTTTTAAATTTTTCCAACGGGGATCTCTTCTAAACCCTTTTAAAAATAGCTCAAAAAAATCGAAAAAAATTCTAGATTTCTTGTTTTGAAATAATCAGCGTTTTTATGTTAACATTAAAATGGTGAAAATTAACTAATTAACAAAAGCATAATTAATAAAAAAAATGGTGATAAAAATTTTTTGTTTACGGATTATTGTTTATTCACATGTCTACTTAGTACCCAAATTTTTTTATTCCTTAATATTAATATTTAATCAGTTAAAATAATTTTTTTAATTCATGTGTCAGATTGGGGCGATGCGCGCGACAGCCGAACCACGCGTTTTTACCGTTATTTTCGCCGCTTAATTAAAATTATAAGGGTTGTTGGTACAGTTCCGGGAGGCAGGACTTTTTTTTAGGAAATTTCCTGCTCTTTAAGGATCTTTTTTCAAATTTCGATTATCTCAAATAGTTTTTAAAATATTTCAAAAAAACCAAACCCTTATTTTTTATTTTACTTTATTGTTTATAACTTTTGCATTTTTTTCAGCCCCTCTTGGAATTTTGACAGAATGTTCTAGATGCCATTCCTAATCGAATGAGCCTAAAATCATAATTTTCGGTGCTGGAGGACAGGTTTCGAGGGAAATGGCACTTGTGAACCAAACTATAACGCAAATATCTTAGGTTCAAACCCGGGCATGGGCGGTAAGTATACCTTGATTTTTTTTTAATTTATATTTCTCTGCGTGCGAGAAGATCATCTTCTCGCACGCTTGTAGAAAAAAGTATATTTCAAAGCTTAATCGGAAGTCGATTTGGGAACCAAAATATCAGAACCGGTGTCTAGTACTGATTCGCGGTTAATTTTTAAACATGTTCAAACATTGTGCTGATGTATTTAATAAAAGGTTTTTGTACCATGTAGATTGTTTTCAGCTCCATCTCGAGCTCGTGAATTGCCTGGATAAAATCAACTATTGTTAAAAGCACAATAATAATTAAATTTCGAATTCTAAATCATTATTTTTGCAAAGACAAAGGCTGTATCTGAAACAGCAACACAAAAGGTATCAAACAGTCAACGAGTAATGGAGAAAAGAAAAATATTAAATGGAAGAATTGTCAGAACGCGCGAAAACAGCTTCTGGAGAACAAAGATTTTCCACCAACGATTTTCCGTTATATTGTTATTATTTCTTTCATTTTTTCTTCATTTCTAATGGAAAAATGTTGGATTATTGTTTAAGGTAGACACACTGAAACAAAAATATGCGAAATAAATTTCTTTATTTTCATTTCAATACAAGGTGTTCAGACAAACTGCGAAAGTTGGGCTTGCGAGGGATAAATCGCTGCTATTTAGGCTCTTGTTTTTAGTTTTAAATTTATAGGATGTAGTACGATTTTCAGTAAATATATTGTCAAAAATTTTTCTATCTGTATTTTTTTTTGTTTATTTATTCCATAACAATTAGTGAAATAAGTCGAATTTTCTCTAAATAAATCGAGAGCTGTAAATAAATGGACTGTTGGATTTGTAGGTCATTAAAAGTTGAATCCAACACTTAACCCTGACGGTGCTCAGGGCCGGCCCCAGGGTAGGGCGATCCGGGCGGCCGCCCGGAGCGCAATGATCTAGTGGCGCCAAAATCAGGGAAAATGAAAATAAACTGATAAAAAAAATTAAGTTACAGGCTTTTATAAAATGCACTAAAAAGTAAAGAATATTTTTTTATCATTTTGATATCATATCAATAAATTATTTTTCATAATATTGCGTTGTCATCGAACCCTTGTAAGTATACCAAATTTCATTTAAATCGGTTCACGGGAATTTTCTCAAAAACGCGTTGCAAGATTTGACTGATAGTTGACAAGATTAAGAGGCGGCAGGCGGAATTTATCATTTTGATTTCTAAGCACATAATTCAAATAATATAATATATCTATATATATCTAGTTGAATTCAATTCAATATGACAAATCCGCACTCAACCATCGCCTTTCAAGAATTGACAAGTTTTTCGGCCCGTGGCAACACGACTGTACAGGAAACAACAATTTTAAAACCAAGCAAAACAAGATCTAACCTCCCTTTTTAACTGCAAATAAAATAGTTTGTTTAAATTGTTAGTGCAAAAAAGCTTTAAAAAAGTGCTTGTGTAAATTGTCCAGTACGTTTGGCTTCTGTAATGGTAAGTGTTTTAATTTTTGTTTTTATTTTTAAAAAGTAAACAAATCCAACAGACATAAGCCCAAAAAAGGGTGGGGGTAGATTTCAAAAATTAGAGTTTAGATCAAAACATGGCTTGTGTGGTATCAAATGAAAGGTAATTGAGTCTGGAGTTAAATAATAATAATAATAATAATAATAATAATAATAATAATAATAATAATAATAATAATAATAATAATAATAATAATAATAATAATAATAATAATAATAATAATAATAATAATAATAATAATAATAATAATAATAATAATAATAATAATAATAATAATAATAATAATAATAATAATAATAATAATAATAATAATAATAATAATAATAATAATAATAATAATAATAATAATAATAATAATAATAATAATAATAATAATAATAATAATAATAATAATAATAATAATAATAATAATAATAATAATAATAATAATAATAATAATAATAATAATAATAATAATAATAATAATAATAATAATAATAATAATAATAATAATAATAATAATAATAATAATAATAATAATAATAATAATAATAATAATAATAATAATAATAATAATAATAATAATAATAATAATAATAATAATAATAATAATAATAATAATAATAATAATAATAATAATAATAATAATAATAATAATAATAATAATAATAATAATAATAATAATAATAATAATAATAATAATAATAATAATAATAATAATAATAATAATAATAATAATAATAATAATAATAATAATAATAATAATAATAATAATAATAATAATAATAATAATAATAATAATAATAATAATAATAATAATAATAATAATAATAATAATAATAATAATAATAATAATAATAATAATAATAATAATAATAATAATAATAATAATAATAATAATAATAATAATAATAATAATAATAATAATAATAATAATAATAATAATAATAATAATAATAATAATAATAATAATAATAATAATAATAATAATAATAATAATAATAATAATAATAATAATAATAATAATAATAATAATAATAATAATAATAATAATAATAATAATAATAATAATAATAATAATAATAATAATAATAATAATAATAATAATAATAATAATAATAATAATAATAATAATAATAATAATAATAATAATAATAATAATAATAATAATAATAATAATAATAATAATAATAATAATAATAATAATAATAATAATAATAATAATAATAATAATAATAATAATAATAATAATAATAATAATAATAATAATAATAATAATAATAATAATAATAATAATAATAATAATAATAATAATAATAATAATAATAATAATAATAATAATAATAATAATAATAATAATAATAATAATAATAATAATAATAATAATAATAATAATAATAATAATAATAATAATAATAATAATAATAATAATAATAATAATAATAATAATAATAATAATAATAATAATAATAATAATAATAATAATAATAATAATAATAATAATAATAATAATAATAATAATAATAATAATAATAATAATAATAATAATAATAATAATAATAATAATAATAATAATAATAATAATAATAATAATAATAATAATAATAATAATAATAATAATAATAATAATAATAATAATAATAATAATAATAATAATAATAATAATAATAATAATAATAATAATAATAATAATAATAATAATAATAATAATAATAATAATAATAATAATAATAATAATAATAATAATAATAATAATAATAATAATAATAATAATAATAATAATAATAATAATAATAATAATAATAATAATAATAATAATAATAATAATAATAATAATAATAATAATAATAATAATAATAATAATAATAATAATAATAATAATAATAATAATAATAATAATAATAATAATAATAATAATAATAATAATAATAATAATAATAATAATAATAATAATAATAATAATAATAATAATAATAATAATAATAATAATAATAATAATAATAATAATAATAATAATAATAATAATAATAATAATAATAATAATAATAATAATAATAATAATAATAATAATAATAATAATAATAATAATAATAATAATAATAATAATAATAATAATAATAATAATAATAATAATAATAATAATAATAATAATAATAATAATAATAATAATAATAATAATAATAATAATAATAATAATAATAATAATAATAATAATAATAATAATAATAATAATAATAATAATAATAATAATAATAATAATAATAATAATAATAATAATAATAATAATAATAATAATAATAATAATAATAATAATAATAATAATAATAATAATAATAATAATAATAATAATAATAATAATAATAATAATAATAATAATAATAATAATAATAATAATAATAATAATAATAATAATAATAATAATAATAATAATAATAATAATAATAATAATAATAATAATAATAATAATAATAATAATAATAATAATAATAATAATAATAATAATAATAATAATAATAATAATAATAATAATAATAATAATAATAATAATAATAATAATAATAATAATAATAATAATAATAATAATAATAATAATAATAATAATAATAATAATAATAATAATAATAATAATAATAATAATAATAATAATAATAATAATAATAATAATAATAATAATAATAATAATAATAATAATAATAATAATAATAATAATAATAATAATAATAATAATAATAATAATAATAATAATAATAATAATAATAATAATAATAATAATAATAATAATAATAATAATAATAATAATAATAATAATAATAATAATAATAATAATAATAATAATAATAATAATAATAATAATAATAATAATAATAATAATAATAATAATAATAATAATAATAATAATAATAATAATAATAATAATAATAATAATAATAATAATAATAATAATAATAATAATAATAATAATAATAATAATAATAATAATAATAATAATAATAATAATAATAATAATAATAATAATAATAATAATAATAATAATAATAATAATAATAATAATAATAATAATAATAATAATAATAATAATAATAATAATAATAATAATAATAATAATAATAATAATAATAATAATAATAATAATAATAATAATAATAATAATAATAATAATAATAATAATAATAATAATAATAATAATAATAATAATAATAATAATAATAATAATAATAATAATAATAATAATAATAATAATAATAATATATAGGGGGGTGGGTTGGCTCAGTGGTTAGAGTCATGACTCTGAGATCGGAAGGTCTCAGGATCGAATCCCACCGGTGGCAGGAATTTTTATTTAATTAAAAAATTAAATATTAATTCTAATGCATAGGTAGGATTCCCCACTCGACCATTCACTGTTGGGTTCTAATTAACAGTGCTGTTCCTAAAGTGGCACTGGGAAACAGTAACAAAGCCTACACAGAACACGAGGCTAATGGCCGTAGTAGTCGACGCCGATGACACCAAATTAAAAAAAAAAAAAAAAAAAAATAATAATAAAGGTTTTTATTGACTGTTAATTACAAAGAGACAAATAAAACAATAATTCATGTAGATACATTGATATTTCACAGTCAAAAGGCAGAGTTCAGATTTCTTGGGAGGATTCTGTCGAATCTTCCGTAGAATCTGCTCTTCCACTCAACCTAGTAAAATAAAATAAACTAGAATAATAAAATAAACTAAAATTATAAAATAAACTGAAATAATAAAATAATTACAATATAATTATTAATAAGGAAAAATGTTCACAAAATCAGTTTGGTTAATGAGATAGGTAGATCTGCTTGTTGGTCCGTCATCAATTATATTAAATTAAAATTTAAATTGAATACTTCCATTAAGTAAGCATTCTTTTATTTTTTTCTTGTAGTTAGAAATAGGTAGAGTTTTAAATTTGGTAGGGATGAGATTGTAGATTTTAGCCATATTGTACGAGAAACTGGATCGGAACAGCGCTGTGTTATGTTTTGGCAGTGATATGCTGTCTTTAAATCTAACATTTATGTTGTGAACCTCAGATCTTTTTTTAATTTTTTCGTACAGGTACGTAGGTTTTTTGGTAAGTATACTTTTTTTGAAAAGTAAAGAGGCATGTAGTACTCTTCGGTTATTTAAATTCAACCAGCCAAGTTTCGCAATGTGATGTGAAGTAGAACTACGACGTCTTAGTCTGCAAATAAGTCGTATACATGCATTTTGAATACGCTGAAGACGATTTTTGTTAAATTGCGATAAAGCAGGTCCATAAATTACATCGCCGTAATTTAGTTGTGAAAGAACTAAACCGTCACATAGTAACATCTTAGCCTGCTTATTTAACAAGTGTCTGTGCGAATATACAAGTTTTAAATTTGAGAAAGCTTTTTTTACCACAAAAGATGTATTCTGAGAAAAAGTGAGGGAGTCGTCAATATATAGTCCTAAATTTTTTTCACAGTCTGAAAAAACAATTGGTTTATTATCAATCTGAACAGTAGCAGAATTTTTTACACGATTTTTAGCTAATTTTCGACCAAATAACATAGATTTAGATTTAGTGCCATTACTTGATAGACAGAATTTTGTGGACAATTCTGATAATGTTCTCAAGTCATCATTTATATTATGTGTAGCTTCTTCAATTTCAGATTCTTTAAATTCAAGATAGAGTTGTGTATCATCTGCATAAAAGTGTGATTTCATATATTTAAGGTGTCTATGAAATTGCGAAGTATATAAAGAGAATAAAAGAGGCCCTAGAATAGACCCTTGAGGTACGCCGCGAGTGACTAAAATATCGTTTGAACTTTTTCCGCCTAGAACGACCTTTTGAGTCCGTTGGTCTAGATATGATTTTAGCAGATTTAAGGAAGAACTACTAAATCCTATATAATGACAAATGGATCTAAGCATACTGTGATTGATTTTGTCATATGCTTTAGAATAGTCTAAGAGTACTAATATGCAAAGCTTGTTAGTATCAATTGCATAATAAATATCATCTAAAACCTTAAGTAGTGCAGTAGTACAGCTGTGATTTGGGCGAAATCCTGACTGATTTATAGGTAATATATCAAATTGGGAGATGTGCAGTCTTATTTGTTCTCCCATTATTTTTTCTAATACTTTGGACAGTGTACAAAGAATGCTTATAGGTCTTAGTTGGCTATATTCCGATGGATTGTCTGTTTTTGGAAGAGGTATTACTCGAGATTTTTTCCATAGCGAAGGAAATATAGAATTACTAAGGCAGAAGTTAAAAATGTGAGTGAGGTATTGAAGTATAAGAGGACAGCAGTGCAATAGCATGGTAATATTTATCTTGTCCGGACCGGTGGCATTGGATTTTATGGAGAGCAGTTTTTCATAGACTTTCAATTCCTGTACAGTTTTAAAATTAAATGTGTCAACATTTACGACAGTCGATGTGCTATAATTCTCCAGGATATTTGGGTCTGGCGAATCACTGCCTCCAATACCATTAATAAAATAATTGTTGATCGTGTCAGGATTTTGCAGGTGGGAAGGAATATTCAAAGGCAATTTTTTATTATTGTGAATTATATCTAAATGTTTTAATTCTTTTCAAATGTTATTTTTACTTCGCAGCCTGAATTCTAAGTAAGCTCTTTTTTCTCGTTTAATTGCGTAATTGACCTTTGTTACGTAATGTCTTATAATAGTCCCAGTGATGTGGGTTTTTAAATTTATTGAATTTTTGTAAAGCTTTATCCCTCAATTTCATCATACATTTTAGAGTATCGGTAAGCCAGGGTGATTTTATTTTGCTTATTTTGTTAATTCTTTTGGAGCATGTTTTTCAAACAAATTTAAAATTAAAATATTTAATGGTTCAATTTTTAAATCAATATTATCGGCTAGTATTATTTTATTAAAATCCGCATTTTGTAGATCCTGAAGGAAGTCAGCGACTTGAAAGCGTTTAAAGTCTCGGAATGTATACAAAAATGGTTCAGGTTTATTAATTTGGCATCCAATAGTGCATGAAGGAATTGAGCGATCTGATAAAATAGAACATTCACGTACATCTATATTTCCAATTTTAAGATTATCCGAGCACAAAATGAGATCAAGCAATTTTACCCCTCTTGTAGGTTGATCAATTACCTGTATTAGCTCATACGAATCTTGAATAGTTTGTATTAATTTACTCGGTGCACTCTCGGGGTCCAAATAGTTGATATTAAAATCTCCTCCGGCAATAATGTAATCAAATTTGGGTGCTATTTCGTTTAAACAGTTATCAAATTCATCTATAAATTGTTGAAATGGAAAATCGGAAGGTCTATAGATGGAACACAAGGCGTAATTTTTATTATTAATATTTATTGAAATCCACAGTTGTTCCGATTCAGTTTTTTCTAAATTTAAAATATATTTGCAATTAAAATATTGCCTAGCATAAATAGCAACCCCTCCGCCCCTCTTTTTGGTTCTATCTCGTCTAAAAAGTCTATATCCTGGTAAGGCAACCGATTCGTTCCTTATTAAATTGTTAAACCATGTTTCAGATACCGTGATTAAGTCGAACTGATTATGTACAGCATTTTTAAATTCGATAAAATTTGACAAAACAGATCTAGCATTAACGTGGCAAACTGAAAATGATTTAAACATAATTAAACAGCTATTTATTAATTACAAACAAAAATCAATATTTACCAAAATATAAAAATAAAGTTAAATGGAATTTGAAGGAACGTAAAATAAATTTTTAATAGAGTTGGACAAAAATATTATTGTAAAAGTTATTTCTTAACGGTACTTCTTGTTGATCTACTAGAATTGTCGCTTTTGAAGCTGGAACTGGAGTTAGATCTAAGGAGTTTTGTTTTTTCTTTTTCTGCTACCGAGTCAGCCGGTGAGGAGTTTCCTCTTTTACCAGAAATGACTTGCGACGAATTATTGTTTTCCAAAATAGGAGGTGACTGCAAATTCTCAGACAATTGTGGAACGTTTTGACTGCTGGTAGGCGATGTATTCGTTATGGGAAAGTTGCCGCTAACTTTAAATTCCTTGAGCGTAGTAAGAGTGTACTCTACTCCGCTCACTACCAACACTTTACCTTTAATATGAGCAGAATACTGTTTAGCCCTAGCAGCCTTAAGGTTCTCTATAAGAATTTTTTGGTCTTCCCTGTCTTCCTTACAAAGATCGTTGTTTATATATACGTTTTTGCCTTTAAGCTTATTGCAATTTTGGAGAATTTCTCTCTTCTTGATGTAGGTGGTTAGCTCTACTTTTATGGGTGGAGTATTGTCGCTGTTTAATGTAAATATATTATTTATGTCCTGTTTTGTAACATCTACGTCTAGCAGCTCTTTAAATTTTGTTATTATATATGTCAATAAATCTTCAGTGTCTGAAACGTGTAGACCATAAATGAAAATATTGTTTTTTCTTAGAGATCGCTCAAAGTACAGGCATCTATTTAATACGTGTTGATGTTTTATTTCTAGATCTTTTAATTTGACTGAATTTTCATTAAGTTTATCAAGAATTATTTTGTTGTCATTCTTTATCTGAGTTAAGAGATTTTTATTTTCAACACCTTCAGTTTTAATTACTTGCATAAGTTTAGTGAATAATTCGTTATTGCTTAGTTCGTTATCTCCCATCTCTACATCAAATCTAACGACGTGTACTCACTATCAATCAAAGCTTACAACCAAAAAAGTTAGAGATAGCGTTTTCTATATTGATTTATTTCTCCTTTATTAGATTTAATTTCATTTTTTTTTTCGTTCCAGAAGATTCAAATGATGGAACCAAATGCAGTTTTAGAATTATAGTAGTTTATCTGACTCACATGCAAAATCTTAGAACAAATTGTATACTGGAACACTAGATAAATCGACTTTTAACGGGAGCACAATAAAACAGGTGTTCACACTTTACACATTTATGATTTTTTTTTGAATGAAACATTTTTTTAAAGTCAGTGACGCACAAGGGGGATTTCAGAAATTTTAATTTAAATCAAATCATGGCTTTTTTTTGATATCAGTATTATATTTTATTTTAATTAATTTGTTCCAGAAACCAAAATATCCGATGCTAAGAGAAAACCCTCTGAGAGCGAATTTAAAAAGCGGAGATTGAACAAGCAAATACAGCTTCACAAACAGTCAGATGCGCTGCAGAACTTCTTGAAAGAAGGTAGTTTCAACGCTCCCACAACCGACCAACATTTGAACAATGCCCAGCACCTAGATACTGACTTTCCGGATATGGACCCCCTTTAGACGCAACCGTCAGCATTACTGAGCTGGGTAAAACTCATATAGATTGTTTAAAATCATGGCTTGAATTGAAGCAAAGATTGAAAATAGATGAAACAATAGATGCAGTTTCTCAGAGACTCATTGATTCTGAGATAAATCACTGGTCTGAAGTTCTTTTACGCATTATATCAGTCGTTAAAATGCTAGGTGAGAGCTCTCTAGCTTTTCTAGGAACAAGCGATAAACTGTATAAACACAATAATGGAAACTTTTTGAAGTTAATTTAGTTATTGGCTGAGTTTGATCCAAAAATGGAGGAACACGTTCGCAGAGTCCTCAATAAAGAAGAAATCAAAGCTACGTATCTAAGGAAAACTATACAAAATGAAATAATTGAATTATTGCATGACAACATAAAGCACCACATCATTGAGCAAGTTCAAAAGGCCAAGTATTATTCAGTGATTCTTGACTGTACTCCTGACGCAAGTAAAGTAGAACAGATGACATTTGTGGTAAGATTTGTTTCCATACAGGAATCAGAGTCTGAAGTTCAATATCAACGAAAATTTTTTGGGTTTTCTACCCATTGAGAGATCAACAGCTAAGGAATTGTCAGAGATTTTACTAGAAAAGCTAGAGAAAAATGGGCTTAAAGTAGAAAACATGCGCGGTCAAGGGTATGACAATGGTTTCAATATGAGAGGAGAAAAATCGGGAGTACAAACAAGAATCAGAAATATGAAGCCCAGAGCATTTTATGTTCCATGCAGCAGCCATTCGCTAAATTTGATTGTAAACGATATGGCAAAATTCTCGTTTGAGGCAGCCAACTTCTTCAATATTGTTCAAAAGTTATACACATTTTTTTTCTTTGTCTTTTTTTCGTTATGCAATATTACTGAAATATATTGATACTTACACCTTAAAACCATTGAGTGATACGCGATGGGAAAGTCGAGTCGACTCATTAAAAGCTCTGCGGTTTCAAATTAGTCCAATTCACGATGCTTTGTACAGCATATATGAAGATTCAGAAATCGATAATATGATCAGAGACGAGGCTAGCGGATTATTAAATAATTTGAAGCAGTTCAAATTTATATGCTCTGTTGTGATCTGGTACAAAATTTTAAGACATATTAACCCCATCAGCAAACTTTTGCAAACTGTACATTTTAATATATCACAAAGTATTGATATGCTTAGCAACTGCAAACTCTTCTTTTAAAACGTGAGATCAGATGAAGCTTTTGAAAGCATCATTTTAGAAGCAACTAAGCTGGCTTCAGAGATTGACGTGGAAGCTAATTTCGAAACCACCACACCTTCTCATCGTGTGAGAAGCAAAACAAGAACGTTTTTGTATGAGGGCCCGGATGAACCCGTTCAAGACCTCAAACAAAAATATAAAATATATTTTTTCCGCAAACGTCAAAAAAAGTAGACATTATTAACGTCAATTCATGATGTTGAAGTATGATTTCACAGACGCCACTTTTTTGTACGGCCGTGAGCGGACAAAAAAGTACTTTTTTGTACGCTGACGGCCGTACAAAAAAGTAGAATTTTTAACAGGGAAAATAATTATTAGTTGAACTTTTAAACTTTATTAACGATAATAATTATTAATAGTAAAATTACAGTTATTTAAGGTTGCACCGCACATATTTAATGCACTACCTGATTTATTCACTTCCAATTCATGCGAATTTTGTCCAGAGTTGAAAGAGTTCATCGACAAAATTTCCCGTGACTCCTTACTTGTTGTTGCTTCTGTTACATCAACGTCGACATAATTTCGCTCATGAGAAGCTGCATTCAGGTACAGTGAAGAAGAATTCGACATCAAGATTTTTTCTGCAGTTTGTTTTTTATTAGACAAAGAGTCTTCAATGTATCCTTCAGCGACAGTGCTCGACCTCCAACCTCTATGCCGTTTCAAACAAGTAATATCAGCTCCTCCATCCACAAGCAAAGTAGCTGAAGTTCTTCTTAACGCATGGCCGGTGTAATCTTTTGAATTCGGTAGTTTTAAATAAGTTGCTACTGTTTTGGGTACGTTACTAATTGTATGAATTCCCATGACCATGCGATAACATTTTCCCTTTTGAAATTTCAAAAAAAAGCGTCGGCTTTCCATAGCTTGTGGACGTAAAGAAGTATATTTTCTGTAAAGATTTATATATTTTTCTCCAATAATTGTGAACGATCGTGGCTTTTTAGATTTACTATCAGGAATCTTTATATGAATAACAGATCCTAAATCTTTTATATCGTCTATTGTCATGTTCACCATTTCATCGCATCTACATGCTCCAGATACGCCCATTATTAGAACAACCTAAAAGTAGTATGTATTTAAAAACTTGATTGTATTTATGCAGGTTAGAATATTATAACTAACCTTAATTCCTAGATATTGCTCATTAGGTGCATTATTTAAAAAATCTTCAAACTGGTCTTTTGTGAATACCTTTGACTTTTTGGGAGTATACCCTTCATTCTGCTTCTTCAGATAAGCACGTAGTTTCATATATTTGCTAATATCTAATGCATGTTTAATATTCAGTAATGATTTTATCATGGAATACTGAGACCACATTGTTGAACTCTTCCATTTTTAATTTAGTTGTCATTTCAAAAAAATAAGCTAGTAGCACATTTTCCGAATAGTTTGAAATGTTTTTATTATTGCACCATGTGAGAAATCTTTCGTAAGCATGATTATAAACTCTACTTGACTTAGTTGGAATTAAATCATTCGTAGCTGCCTTAGCAATGTCAACAACGTCGGGCGGTGTACAGTTGGGTTCTGAATCCGACATAATATAATCTAAAAGAAAATTTCAGTACACTTTACTACAACAAACGAAATTTTGATGCTCAAGTCCCAGTACAAGTAATAATACAGTAGCGACAGTTCATTGTTTATGTGGGTTCCATATTTTGCTGCGCATGTCCATAAATAAGCGGCAAATACGTCAAACTGACATGTGAATTGTCAATGGATTAATGTTAGTTAATTGTTTTGATTATCTGATTGGTTGTAATGCACAAAATGGGACAAGATATTTTAAAGTTACTTTTTTTCAGTGTAGAAATAAGCGGCAGAAACGTCAACTGTCAATAAAAATCTGACCACTCCGACATCAAAGGAGCCGACTCAAGCTGTCGCTACTGTATTATTAATTATACTGGGCTCAAGTACTTACCAAAAATGCACAGTCCAATTGTTGCTTTAAATCACTTACAATATTTCTGACATTATAATATATTATTGAACTGTCAAATTTGTTTTTGATTTGGCAATCACAAAACCAGTAACCACGGAAATGTAGTGCGCAGTTTTATAATTATTATTCTCTGAATTTATCAACTTCGTTGCAATCGTTTTGAATTTTTATTTAAATATTAATTAGTTCTATAGTCTGGATGCCGTTTGCGGAAAAAACAGCATGTTTCATTCGGAGCAAAAGCACTTTTTGTGGCTCGTCTGAAATTCAGACTCAGACTCGCCACAAAAAGTTATACTTTTACCCCTAATAAAACAATATACTATTTTTTTACACTATAGATCAAGCAATAAATGCTTTGGAAATCAGATATAATTTGCTAAATACTCACAGTAATTATTTCAGCTTTTTGTATAATATTTTTGGTCTAAAAGACATGCCCAGAAATGAGCTATTGGCTCATTGCAAAGATTTGGAAGTAGTTTTAATTGATGGAAATTCAAGCGATCTTAACGTCCTGGAACTAGCCGATGAAATAAGCATTGTTTCGTCATTATTAACAAAAAAGGAAACCCCTGTTGAAGTTCTTAAGTTTATCACTACACTTAAATTCGCACCAAACCTCAGCATAGCATTAAGAATCCTACTTACACTGCCAGTCACTGTGGCTTCAGGGGAAAGAAGCTTTTCAAAACTAAAAATAATAAAAAATTAATCTCAGAATGATGCAGACGCAAAATCGTCTCAATGGATTGGCAATGATAGCTATAAAACACCAAATTAGAGACAAATTAGACTTGAAATCACTGGTTCGTGAGTTTGCTGTAAGAAAAGTTAGAATAATATGGGATATTAGTTTAGTTAGCATTACTACATTTTAATTTTTGTTATTTTGCCTAAATTGCTTATCTTGTTATCTGATGATTGAGTTTTTAATAAAACGTTTTTTTTTACGTTTTTTTGACTTTCTGATATGGTCGCATAAGATTTACTTAAAAAAAAAACGGTGGCGCGCAAAATTAAGGTTTTGCCCGGAGCGCCAAAATGACTAGGGCCGGCCCTGTACTAGCTGCAACCATCTCTATATAAACAATAAAATTCCAATACTTTGTAAAAAAAACAATTTATTGTGTAAAATCGCTGCACGACAACTTAACACTGCACTAGGATTTCACATTTTGTTTTATGTACTATCTTTGCTTAGAGAACTTAAATGATTTTTATACTAGAAAAGAATTGTTATGATGTTAGTGAAAGTCGATCTGTCCTTCATAAAAGCACAGACCTCTCTGCCGTTTTGTATTGTTTTAAAGAAAGAGATACATATATGACTACGTCACCTAAGCTAGTTAGTCTTTAATTTTTCGCGCCGTACACACACTTGTTCTTAGCCGTCAACAATTAACACCTGGGTTCGCAAGCACAGGACCGTCTTTGATAAGTTTCAAATGGTTTTGAAACGTGGACTATTTCTAAGACCTAAATATTTCTATTGTCAATTACAAAGACAAGAAATTATAGAATTGCAAAAGAAGCAGATTTATATCAGTTTCAAAAGGAAATTTAAGGTATTAGCAATCATGTTTTCTTGCATTTCCTAACCTAAAATATATAAAAAAAACTTGTTTATTTCTTTAATGTAAAAATTTTAGGTTTGCAATAAATATTCTTTTAGCATGGAATTTATTTTCCTCTAATTCCGTTGTCACTATTAGAACTTTCCAATATCTGTCTAATAAAATCAAGTTACTTTTAGTTGCTGCTAAATACACAGAGTGTATTTGTTTTGGGTTATTTACCTAATTGACCAAGTGTAGGAATTCATTTATATATTTTTACACTTGCTTCCTTCACAAAACAGTTGACAAACCCTCACTGCTGATAAAAAATGCAAACACTTATAATCCTCTAAAATCTGTTTGTCCTAACTAAACCAGGAACAATTTCACTTTGCAATCAGTTCAAAATTAATTACAACCTTCAACTAACGATCTCCTAGTTGCTCTCAAATTGGGGTAATATCCCTAAATTGTCTTGTTTACGCACATAAACATAACCTCGTCAGATATAATGAGTATGACATGTAGGTTAGGTGTACTTACTCGTTCGGAACACGAGTCCTGTAAACTAGTTCAGTTTTGAGTTATTTCCATTTAGGCGACGAATGTAAATTGCGAGGGTATGATTTCAAAAGCGTAGGATCGAGGACCGCGTCTAACAAAACTGGAAACTAGAGAGTTGGAGATTGTTGGAGAGGAGAGAGAATTCAGAAACATTCGCGATAATGACAGGTATGGGACGAAAAACGATATTGTCCCGAAACTTGTTGGGATAATGAGTAGGGAATAAAATAACTCGTTTGAACTATTCTCCTATTTAGTGTTCAGTTATATGCCTCAAATAAAGGGCGTTCCGAAAGTATTGTCATTTTGTTTTAAAATTCCATGAAAAAAAATTTTTTTTCAAAATTAGAAAGATATGATCCTTTTAAATTTGTACCGTCTTCTGTTCGACCTGTAGTTTCATGTGGACGTCAAGTTGGGCCAAAAGTACCTATTTTAATCCGGCAATTGAAAAAAAAGACAGTGTAGGCAATTTAGTACACATCTGTGTCGTAAAAAGCAAAATAATAATAAAAATAAATAATAAAAACAATAAAATAGAAAAACTTATAATAAATAAACATAAATGCAAAAAAAATAATAGATAATAAAATTACAAAGATCAGAAAGTGTTAGTACAGCTTAATATGAAGTCTGAATGAAAAAAAAACAAAAATAATATAAAAATAAAAGTACGTATACATGTAAGTACACGAATGAAACAAAAAAATATAATACAAAACCAAACTTTTCTTTTACACATTTTTTCAATATTTTTTTTTTAACAATTTTTTTCTGACAATTTTTTTCCCTAACAATTTTCTCCCTAACAATTTTTTCCCTAAAAATTTATTTCCTAACAATTTTTTTTGTTTCACATTTCTAACAGATGATTTAGTGTAATAAGAATTAGAAAAAAAATATAATGCAATGTTTCATCAAATAACGCACTGTTCGTCATAGCTTAGTCTTACGATTTTTATATGTTGACAAGAGTTACGTGAGCGTATACAGCTGACATTCGGACTCCTTATCGTATCATATTATATTTCAGTGCTTAGCTTGTTATTTTAATCTTTTACATTAATTCTCTAGTTTGTTAAATCAGATTTTGTCTAGCCTTTGCCAAGAAAAGACGTTTGTAATTTTAATCAATAAAATTGTTTTTAAAAAACCTGTATCAGTTTCAAAATATATATTTCAAGGACATTTTTTTAAATTCATTGGGAATTTCATTATAACGTATTGCAATCTGATAAGAGAAGGAATTTTGATATTGAGATGTCCTATGTTTAAGGATATCTATGAGATCTTTTTTTGCGTATATTTATACACGTGTTGTGAATGTCGGACCTTAATTTAATTTTGTTGTAAAGGTATACCGGAGAATGTGTAGACATGATTTTATGCACTTTTCTAAGATTTTCCATGTTTAGCCATTTAGCTCGTTTTAAGGTGTGGGAAATTCGATCAAATTTACGGATGGCATAAGTTAGCCTTAAGGTGATTACAGCACCCCCTTATAATTTTCGGACAAGGATATCTCAAAAAGTGATTTTTTTTAAATTTAAATTTTGGCAAAATATATTAGGCAATAATATTTAGAATATGCATATATTTTAAAGTTTTAATTCCTTCTAGTTTCCGAGAAAAAAAATCAAAGGGGTTTAAATTTAGAAATATCACAATGAAAATAAATGCATTTCTCAACAGCGCTATTCCTAATATAGTCCTTAAATTTAAGCGATTAATGTCTTGTAAATGATTTTTTAAAATTTGCCAAAATTAGTGGCTAAAACGCCTCGTTAAGTGCTGTCTTCAGTTGTAACGCGACTATAACTATCGTATCTAACACTCTTAGTCAACATTCGTTTCCTAAAATGATTTACACTAGTTTACACCAGTTTATACCAGAAGATAGCACTTAACGAGGCATTTTAGTAACTATGCAATGGAACTAGCTTATTTGGTGAAGTTATAAGTTATCTTCACCTCAATAAACTTTACAGGAATAATTAATTATTTTTCCAATAGTTCCGGACTGTATATAATAGGGACGTTGAGTTCATAAAGGATCCACTTTTTAGTGTTAATTAAATTATTTGCATATATCTGCTGAACAAGAATGAAATCAAGGTTCTACAAAAAGAAATTAAAGGTTTACTTAACTTACCGGAATAGAAGGGAAGGTCAATTGTCTTCTTGATCCGGGGATGCAGGTTTTCTTCAACTCGCACAATGCGAGGCGCAACACAATTCGTAACAGGAAAAAATATACCTAAATTTATTTCGTTCACGGGTTTGCCGGCTTTGAATTATTAACAAAAATTCCGAGTACGGTGTTTCGATGGTTCGATGTTTCGAGCCCGCTGTTCGTTTTCGTTCTCTCTATAGTTGCGGCTTTGACAATTCGAAGAAACGGCGAAAAGCCAAAAAAAATGGTTCAAAGTTCAGAAGGAAGGCGATTAAATATCGGAATATGTAGGAATGGGTAAATATATAGGTGAAGAAAGCAAACCTTTATAATAATTAATTATAAACATAATGAAAATTATTAAATATATTAAATATTGATATTACCAAACGCAAAGTGGTTATATATAAAAACGCAATTAATAAATATAAATAATTAATATTGTGAGCCCAAATGAAAACAGATAAAAAAAATATATAAATAAATCTTAAAATGCGCGGAAACAGAACAAACTAATTTTGGCGAATTTTAAAAAATCATTAACAAGACATTAGGATCTTAAATTTATGGATTATATTAAGAATGCATTTATTTTCATCATGATATTTCAAAATTTTGATTTTTTTCTCGGAAAATGAAAGGAATTGAAACTTAAAAATATATGCATATTCTAGATATTATTGCCTTATTTAGTTTATCAAAATTTTAATTTTTTTAAAAAATTACTTTTTGATATATTCTTAAGCATGAGTTTTGCAATTTTTGGAGTCTCCTTTTTTCTACACAGTCAAGCAGGGACCGTAAACATAATCGCAGTAGGTAATTTGCAAGAGATAGTACCATAGAGTCGTAGAGTTCCGTTTTTAAATTTGAATTTAAGACTTGTCTATTGATATATAGGAGTTTCAGCTTTCCATATGATTTTTGCAGGTTATGAGAAACGTGGCGGTCAAATTTAAGTTTGTTATCGAACACCACCTAAATTTTTAGGAAAGTCAGATACTGGTAATAGGTTGTTATTAATAATAATATTAATATTACAAAGATGGTTAGTTTTGGGTCTGAAATGTAGAACAGTTGATTTTGACGTGTTAATAACAAGGTCATGATTGGATGAAAATTCTGCTAATGCATTGACATCATCATTTTTAATTTTTTCTGAAGCTTTAATCTCAGGCGGATTAAAGAAGTAGTATAACTGGGTATTATCAGCATACATATGTATATTACATCTATTTATAACTGATACCCAATTATGAGTATAAATAATATAGAGTAAAGAGCCTAAAATGGATCTTTGCGCCACTCCAGCATTACGGGGCCATCATCTGATTTGCTTCCATTAAATACTACTCTTTGGAACCTTCTTGTTAAATAATTTCTAAAAAAAAGTTACAATTGTTTTCTCGAATCCTATGATTTTTAAAATTGTTAATAATAAGTCATGATTGATCATGTCGAATGCCTTGCTGTAATCTAATAAAACTAAGAATCCGATTTTACCTTCATCTCATTATTTTAAGATGTCATCTGTGATATTAGATAATGCTGTATCGCAACTATGTCTTGGTCTAAATCCAGATTGTGTGTATGGAAGTATTTCATATTTGTTTAAATGGTCACGTATTTATTGCTCAACAACTCTTTCTAAAACTTTGAAAATAGTTGGTAGAATGGTAATAGGTAATAGGAATTATTGGAGAAATTGCTCAAACAAGTTTGTAAACCCTAATTAAAAGGCGATATAGAATGGTTTTAAAAATCAAGGCTCGTGAAAATCATCACATGGTTTAACCTAATTAATGCCAATGCTTCACAAACCAAAAAATTCAACGTCCTAATACTACTATCGGCTTTCGGTCTTTCGTTCCAAGTTAAATCATTTCTTGTTTTTGTTACGCTACGAGTTTACCCTTGTAGGCCTCAGTCTCGATGAGGTGGGAACCACCATTTTAGCGTCTCTCGAATTTTAAATGAATATACTTAAAATTATTATTTATCGATCATAATTTTTTGGTCATTTTAACACGCGTGTTTACAAAAAACATTACGAAAAAAATGGCTAATACTGACGCATGCGCACAAAAAAAATGTAATGAAAAGGCCTATTATAATCTTTTTGGTGTTGATCAATCCTGCAAAATCTTAGTTTGTTTGTCTGGTCTGGACATCACAAACTTATCCGATTTATTATATCCTTAGTCTAGAAGTAAATTAGAAACATATAGACGTTATAACTCCACACAATTTGCGTCAAGTTTCCTCACTGAAATGTAAAGTGACGCCCTGTCGTCACAAATTAAGAACAAACAGAATGATATAATGCTCGTTGTATACGAACCGTCCGTATGATGTGACTAACAGGACGAATTCTCTGGAGAAACAGTTTTATCATATTATACGTCGGGAAAAAAGTCATAAAACGTAATCCAGCGAACGCGGAAAGCATATAAAATGAGTCTTTATTTTGCGATGTGTATTTTTAGGTTTTAGTTTAGCTGAATTTTTGGAATTTTGCGAATAAAGTTCAATATACAATACACTTCGATAACAGGAATTGGAATACAAGCCTTTTAAATTATTGAAATTTTATTGAACAAATAATTTCGGTCACATACATTTTTTTGAATACGAAACAAAAGTTCAGTATATAAATGAGCAATATTTGTATCCCATAACTAGTTTACCTAACATGATTGTGTATCCAAAGTTACATACTATAGTTAAGGATGTTTTTAATATCTATTTTGCTTATCATCAAATAGAATTAGGTAAATGTATTATTTACTTTATTAATACAAAGTGATGCTTATTTCGCTAATTTTCTGCAAGAACGTCATAAATCAAAAATTGTAATTTTTGAGTTATTGACATAATAAAGATCGTGAAAAAAGCACTATTATCTGTTAAAGTGTCACATTTGAACTTTTTATAATTCCCATTAGATGTTACTTGAATTGTTACAAAGGTTTTTCTCTCATTTAAATGTTACAATTTCAATATCGTCACTCGGATATCTAAAAATGTTTTATTTTGTATTTTGACTACATTTTTGTTATATTTTTACTCGATTAGGCTAAATTACTATTTTATCACTCTCCTTGTTCATTTGCGAGAATACCGATGTCAATGGTAGTAGCGCCGTCAAACGAATACCTCCATAACTACGGAAGTGTCGTTGTTTCTATATAAAGAACATACCTTTTCAATTTTTTTAATGAAAAATTTTTGAAATATGTCGGTATTCTCTAAAATTCTGTAAAAATACAATTTTTGTGTTATGACATTCTTGCAGCAAATAAGCGATATTATGTGTTCATACAGACGACAGACAGATAACAGGTTTAAATCTACTTTGTCTGTATCTAAGCGAAAACACTATGGCGCTAACTTTTCAATGTAAACTACCCCTGGTTTACTTCCCGCTGACAACTGAATGCAATACATCAGGCCTTTAATTTACTTGAGGACAGTGTAGGGGTCTTCCCAGTTTCATTGCAGTTTCTGTGCTTGGGATTGTAGAGCTATACCTGCTCGCCTCTCTTGAAATGTGTCTCTGTAGCATGCATGTCGATTTTAGCTTTTGCTTTATCGCTATTGACTTTCAAAGGTTGCCGAGTGAATTCGTGTACCTTTTCTAATCTTTCTCTTAAGATCTGTATGTACGTAGGAGGTGTACGGTCCTCTTCTTCGCCAGGAGATTGCCTTTCAAAAAGAAAATCATGGGGAGGATTTATCTCTCTTCCAGTAATCATCATGGATGGAGTATAACTGGTCGTTTCATGTTCAGAACTTTGGTAGGCCAGCAGAAATAGAGGAATTAAAGTGTCCCAGTCCTTTTGATTATCAAAAACGAATATTAAAAGATGCTGGTATATGGTTCTATTGTGTCTTTCTACCATTCTGTCAGACTGTGGGTGGAAAATGCGTGTTTTCCTGATGCCTAACAATTTCATCAATTCTTGCCGTAATTTGGATTAAAAATTTCGTTCTTAGTCATAATTAAATTATAGGGGGACTCCGTATCTCGCAATGACGTTCGTCATAAATGCTTCCGCTACTGTCGTCGCTTCCTAATTAGCAATAGGCACTATTTTGGGCCACTTTCAAAAATAATCCATAACAACCATCAAGCAGTTGTTTTCTCTTTCTGTTAAGGAAAGTGGTCCGAGGTTATCTATGGATATTCGTTCAAAAGCTTCTCCAGAAAGGTACTGTGCCATTTTACCTCGACTTCTTATTTTGGGTTCTTCTCTGCTATTACAAAGATCACATTTCTTAAACCATTCTTTTACATCCCGTCAGAAATTGACCCAATTAAATCTTTTCCAAACTCGTGCAAGTGTCCTTTTAGGAAGACACTTTGGTACCTTCCTGAACGGCTGTTACTTCTGACCTGTGCTTTCGGCAGTATCACTTGGTGGACTTCATGTACTCCATCTCCTACTTCCGGTGCAATAGGATATCTTGAAGATATAGAGAATCCCAATCAGTCTAGTACACTTTAATAGTTTTACTATATTTGACTATATCTTGCCATGTAGGTCTGACAACATGTTTGAGCCATTCTCGGACAACCTTTAAGTCATTCTTAGACTTACAAAGTTGATTCCATCTTCGTCATCTTCTGAAGACTAACTTCTTCAGCCAGTTCCTCTCGTTCTTCAAACCTTTTACAGTACCGGCATTATCCTTCTAAACAGGGTCGCCTGAAAAGAATGTATGCGTTGATAAGGATACACTTCTATTTGAATTATATGATGTATTAGATGATTTAACTCAAATTGCTGGTACTGCGTGGATTCAAAAATTGACCTTGATAAATAAAATCACAGTAGCTCGACCGTCTAATTTACTATAAATTAAAAGATATTATAATATGGAAACTATGCAAAAGTATCTGATTTTACATGCCCTGTTTTATTGAGTAGGTCTCTGGTACCTCAAGTTATTCGTTACGAGTTCAGGCAAATAAAAAAAAATGAGAAAATTTAATACATTTATTGTTGGTTACACATTGAATTAACGATTAATGATTAATTCTTGAATGAACTTGAATGTTAAAAAAAATGTTTCTTTGTTTCGACCTTATGGCAATACACAGCAGTACTTCCCTGTTAAATCGTCTCCTGGGTAAATGAAGTCTGTCGGTACTAATCGGAGTGATGCCGAGTCTTGGAGGTATGTCGAGACTACTGGGAGTTTTAAGACTACTTGAGGCTACTTCGACATTACTCGGAGCTTATTCGAAATCACTTGGAGCTGCGTGGAGTACGTCGAAAATTGCTTTGAGCTACGTGAAGCTACGTGGAAACTTGAAGCTTGGTAGCTACGTGGAATCTACTTCGGAGCTTCATCGAAAATTACGTGGAAGCTTCGTCGAAAATTACTTGGGAGCTTAGTGATTGGAGCTTGTTTGGAGAAGCTACGTAACTTGGAGCCACTGATAATTATCTCAACGGTAACATTATAACAGACATAAGATAATTATGGAAATCTACTCATAATAACTACAAACTAGTAGATTTGTCGACACTAGCACATTAAGTTTTGAGTTCGATAAAGAAAAGGGACCAGTTAAAGCAACGCCAGCCGGTTTTATCTTAGCGTTAATGCAGAAGAAATGCTGGGCACGCGCGCAAAGCTTACTTATCCAAGGAAGCTAGTGATCTTCGTTTAATTTGTCATTACGAGGGGTAATGAAGAAAAATAAATTTAAAATTAATTTAAAATTTATTTCACGTAACAACACTATCTCAAAGTTATATTGTTGCAGTCTTTCTATCCACCTAGTAACTTGTCTCTTAGATTTTTTAAAATTCATCAGTCACTGCAAGGCGCTATAGTCACTTCTAATGATAAAATTTCTGTTAAAAAGGTGAGTATGTAAGTGTTCAAGGGCTTTGACAATAGCTAAAAGTTATTTTCTTGTGACGTAATAATTCTTCTCAGCTTTTTCTAAAGTCTTACTAAAATACGCAAGTACTTTTTCTTCCCCTTCCTGTGTTGGGATGCGTCGCAGTCTAAAATGAATTGTCCTTTTTCTCGAGGGCACGCCAGGATGGGTGCCGTAGTCGGCGTAGTCAGTGGTCAGTGAAGGCGTCCAGTCAAATAAACTACTGTTTTCAGTTAGTCGATGAAGGAGTTTAGTAACTTTACCAAAGTCTATGACGATAATATGAGCACAGTCCAAGAAAACTTCTTATTTCCCTTTTGTCTCTTGGTTTTGGCCAATCTCTGACAGATGCAATTTTCTCCTGGTCAGTTTTGATTCCTTCTGCGGAAACGATGTGTCCCAAATAATAAGCTTCCGATTGGAACAGTAAACATTTATTGTGATTAAGCCTTAGACTGGCATTTCTTAGTCTGTCAAATACTTTACTCAAATTTAGTAATTTTCATCAAAAGTTTATGACATTATAATTATGTTATCGAGATGTACTAAACAAGTTTTCCAGATTACTTCTTCCAGAACCATTTCCATTAGTCGTTCAAAGGCAGCTGGGACATTACAGGGACCAAACGGGAGAACCTGGAATTTGTATAATCCACTGACAATTGAAAATTCTGTTTTGTGTCGATCGTCAGGATATACTTCTACTTTCCAATATCCGCTCTTCAATTCTAGTGTGGAAAAATCATTTTACACCTGATAGAGTGTTCAGTATGTTGTCTATTCGGAGTGTGGATGGCTGTCTTTTTGCGTTATCTGATTTAATCTTCTACAGTATATACAGAAACGAGTAAATCAGTCTTTCTTAGTTACTAAGACCACAGGTGAGCACCAGGGACCAGAAGCTTCTTTAATATTTGCATCCATCATGTCCTGTATCATATTTGCTACTTCTTTCCGTTTAGCAAACGGGAGTCCTCTAGGTGCATGCCGCATTAGTTTTGCTTCGCCGGTTGTTGATTTAATTATTTATTTCATTTATAATGTTAAGTATTTTTGTCTACACCCTGTATTATGTTTGTTTGAATTTAGTTGGATTTTGACAACTTGTCAGGAAGAAGGAATTATTGACATTGATTTTTTTAAATAAAATTGTTCAATTGCACCCAGTATTTTAACTTTTCAATCAGCGCATTTTATAGAGTCTTTCACAGACAGTGGGTTCTTGAGACGGCAGACCGCCACACCGGTATAAATTCTATGTTGGGCAAAACTGGTACGCCTAGTGTCAAAAATGTCGAAAATGTCACACTCGGTATGAATAAATTATTTGACTTTTCTTAGTTCTTCAGCTGTCAGATGGTCATAAATGGCTGTTTCACAAAGCTGGAGTCAACTTGCCCCGTGAAACGATCTTCGCATTTGATATTTTCAACCAATGTACCCCCATTTCTTGTCCCATCTTTAGTTTGAATGTGGATTCATTCGGCTATAGATGAAAACAACGTAGTGTGTTTAGCTTCAATGTTGCTAATTGAAGCCTGGCTTCTTTTCTACGCCTCTCTTCTTTCTCCTTCTCTTCGTTCTTCCTACGCCTTTCCTTTTTCTCCTCTTTTTTCTTCCTACGTCTTTACTATTCCTTCTCTTCCTCCCTCCTGCGTCATTCCTTTTCCTCTTCTTGGCTTACTCTGCCCCCTTCTTCCTCCTTCCTACGCCTTTCTTTTTTCTCCTATTCTTCCTTCCTCTTCCATCATATCTGTTTCGTGCGCAGTGGATATAGTATTAACCATGAATAAAATGCTTAGGTAACTTTTATTTTATATCTCACCAGTGTTACCAATGTTACGCATGTTTTTGGTAACTCAATTTATTTCAACTTAACTTTTACAACTGATAACATGAACGTATAACGTCTATCATAAAACTTAAAAACTGACGTCAGATTTATTAACTTATATAGTCAGCTTGACTCTTCTCGAACTGTCCGAAAAAACATCAATAAAGTTTTTCGTAAAAGTTTAGAGTATTTTTTTCGAAAAATGTAAATATTTAGGAAAATACTAGTTTTTTGAAATTCAAAAAATGCATGCTTATTGAACACTAAAAAAATCTCACTTTGACCAAATTTCATGTAAATTTAAATTTGTTTACGCTAAAAAAAATAGAAACTGAAAAATCGGTTTTTCGCCATTTTCTCGGAAAATTTAAGGTTATATTGAAACACGTCATATACAAAGGTTTAGATTTTGTCATTATCTACAACTTTTATATTGAACACTTTTCGCTAGCAGCTTAAGTTTCGCCGCAAAATCCAAAGAACCGTTTTTAACCCGCAAACTGCACCCCAATATCTCGTGTTTCAAAATTTTTGGTTCTTTTAGTTATAACCCTAATTACATGTTCCACCTGATCCTTAACTGTTATTATTTTTTTTTTCAGCATTTCAAATCCGTTGTGACACCAACCTATTTAATTCTTTTTGAAATAATAAAAGCGGGTGGAAATTCTGCGTTTCTCCAAGAATATAAAATCGAATTGGTGAAGTTACCTTTACATTATTATTTCCTCTTAGATGATATTGCAGTTAGCTGTTTTAAAATTTATACTATGAATGTCTTTCTTTTGAATCCTAGCAATGGATTTTAGATATTATTATATCACTCTGTATATTTATTTTTCTTTAAGTATTCATAAATCCTATAAATATATGTAAATTTGTTAAATTCTCGTGGTAAAAGAATAAAAATACCGCAATAAAAATATGCTGATATTTCTTGATATGTTTATTTTTTTATTCAACTATTATCGTTCCTGTGCTTCATCTTCCTGATTTTTATATGATTGAGGGTACACACTTATGTTTCAGTTGTCCCATATATTCTTTTTTATATATACACATATTCACGTTTATGCGAACATTCAACCCGATACTTTGGGATCATATCAAGATGACTTTTCAAATATCTCCCACTCCTTTATTGTTGATAAAGAATGTGTAGTTGGGAGAATTTGGGAATTCAAAATATATGATATATTTTATTGTTAAGTTTTATTTATATAGAACAGTTTTTATAATTTATTTACATAGACTAAATATTATTTAATTTATTTATACCTAATTATAGTATTTTTAATAAAAATTCCGTTGTACGTCATCAATGATGCTGGACTTTCGTCAAAATACTTACCAACTAATTCAAATGTCCCTAACTAAAATAATAATCCGAAAATGTCACGAATATTCAAGAACATTCATGAACGTAGTCATATTACTAAAAACCGAGTTATAGAAATGTGATTATTTAGAATTTCTTCAATTAATTAGCTTATACACGTCTTATTCTTACTGAAAATAAGATTTACTAAAGTACCTACTCAAGCATTTCCCTGCCAGTACACGTACCCAATTTCTTTTTACGACTCCTAAATAAATGGGGAAAACTATTAAACGCCTAAACAATAGAAAAGCTCCGGGGCCGAATGACATTAGTAATATTTTACTCAAAAACATCTCAAAAAAGGGGGCTGTACAATTCAAGTACGTAATAAACGCAATCTTCAGGCTGCTACACTATCCTAGCAGTCTGAAGTTTGCAAACATCATTCCCATACTAAAATCGTTGCTAAACACAGTCGCGAAAATAGTTGACAAAATAATACTAAATAGACTCAAAAAACTAGAGGACGAACTACGAATTATTTCGCTGGAACAGTACGGTTTCAGAAGCGTACACGGGTTATTAGAATCGTACATATTACCAAAGAGGCATCAAATAATAACCTGCAAACGGTGCTAGTGGCTTTAGACGGTGAAAAAACTTTTGATACCGTCTGGACCTGCGGATTAATTTATAAAATGCTTGTGAGTGATTTTCCCGCTCATATTGTAAAAATAATACAATCATACATAACATTAACAAGACAATAACAGAATCCTTCACTGCGCAAGTGGGAGTAACCCAGGGCTCAGTACGGTCTGCCTCACTTGTACACCATTATGACCCATGACATGCCAATGGGTAATAATGGGGTACAAACGACATTGTACGCCGATGACATTTGTCTTTTCGTGAAAGACAGGTCTGCAAAGAAAGGAGTAAGAAAGCTGGACAACCATATAAACAGGAAGCTAATCCCCTATCTAACAGAAAACAAAATGAAAATTAATGCAGAAAAAACCGAAAACATGATAATTACCGAAAGGCGAAGCCAGGGCATTCAAACTACCCTGAGAATTCAAGGAAAAGAAATTCCTACAGGTAACAAGCTAAAATACCTCGGTTTTCATTTGTATGGGGGATTGACATTGGACCTACATGTAAAAGATAGAGTGACTTAAAACCACATTGCCATAAAAACCCGATACCCTATACTCAATAGGAAAAGCAGAGTCACTCTGTCGAACAAGTTACTGATGTTTAACACCATTTTACGCCCCATTTTCACGTATGGTTGCCCAGTTTTTTGCTCTATGGCAAACTGTCATTACGTGAAACTTCAAATTGCACAAAACAGATGCCTTCGGCTAGCGCTGGGCTACGACCGTTATGCCAAGATTACGGTAATGCATAGACAGACAGACACCCCACTAATTAAAGAATATATTTTAAAAATTTCTACAAACTGCTTCTCCCCGATGATGTTAGGGATACATCGAAGATATGGCGTGCGTAGAAAAGACGGCTGTATACATGCAAAACTTGACACACGGAGGTTTATATCATATGCACAATACGTAAACACGTTTCTGCGCATGCAACTCCGCGCTTGGGGGCTCTGAAGTATGTTTTACAATAGCAAAATTGTATTAAAATGTAAAGCACATTGATTAATTTAATAACATCTCGTTCAGTAATACACAAAAAGTGTTTTTTCAAAAATTTTAATTTATATATTACAACAAACTAAAAAAAACATGTGCCTTCACTTAGTTATTTGTACTATGTGAAGATGGCTTTCTGTCCGCTGCATGACTGCTAGCTGCCCGCTATAGCGGGCCCCGCGCGCGCTGTCAACGAATAACATCAAAATCAAAGAAATGTGTGGTTATGTTATGGTTTTGGTTGTCGACGAAAACATGTGTTACGGGTTTTATTCTATCTGAACCTAGAGTAGTCTAAATTACCCTAGTTTACACTACTCTAAACTATTCTAACCTATCCTATTTCCTAGCCTACCCTATTGTAAATTATTCTAAACTTAAACTACTCTAAACTAGGTTTTTCTATTCTAGACTATCCTAAACTATTCTAAACTAATCTAAATTATTCTAACTTATTCTAATGTCTATCCTACCCTATCCTAAATTAGTCTAATCTATCATACCTATTCCTATTACTATTCTACACTTAACTATTTACACTATTCTACTTCTAATCTACCCTACGCTTAGCTATGTACACTATTCTACTTCTATTTAATTTTAACTTACCCTAAGCTATTCTAATTACTAGACTAATCTATTACTTACCTATTCTACTATAACCTATGCTAATCTCTTTAGTTACCTTTCGATTTAAGAGTGTGCGGTACATAAATGTATACAAATCAATAAAATAAGTCCATTAAATAAATTCATAAAATATCCATTTTTATCAAACATATTTTGTAGTAAAATATAAAATAATGTTTTGTAATAGAGTATAATCTCACCTGGAGTATATTCAATAATAATTAATACCTTAATAAATAATTTAAAATGTAAATAGATATATTTCGCTACTTTGAGCAATAACTCTAGCTCATTTAATTACTAAAAAGCTTTATTTTTATTGTTATTGTTTACAGGTCAATTTTAACTCCTTCAGTTGTCAGATTCTTCTAAATTTATAAATAATGACCACAGTCTTACCAGAAATTATCCTATAAACCTTGGTAGTCAGGGCCTTTATAAGACATTGACTTTTGTGGCCATTTTGTAGAACTTGCTTCCTGGGCCAGTTTTTGCTTGGATTTGATTGTAGCATGTGCTAAAATATCATCTAGATTTTTCTAGGATTCATTCCAGCTAAAAATACATTTTATTCAGTTGGATAATTGTTTAATTAATCGTGTGATTTAAACACCAAGTGGTGGATTTATTATTCAACTGAGTGTACATCATACATAATTTGTGAAAACTTAAGAGGTCACACAACATCCAAGGGTGAGTTTTAAAATTAATTATGTCTCTTCACTTACCTATATATTTCCTACAGCCTTCTTTAAACATATAGTTACACTCGTCAATGTTTTTCAGGACCTCCTTCCTCCCTTTGTTCGTTCGCTCATTTCTTTACTTCGTTTTATTCTCGAAGACCTTCAACAAGTAAGAATACCTGCGTGCAAGCTTCTCGGCTTTGCAACACTCAATAAGCAGGCCATCAGCTGTTGCCGTTTTGCCGCTAGCACAGAAATCGCCCACAGATAAGGTAGTTCTTGTTAGGCTACCGTTTGCTGCCAATCTACCCTCATAATCTATCGCAGGATATCTGGACATCCAGTGTGGTTATTTCAAGACCAAAACCCCGGATTTTCAAGTAAGACGGTCTCTGTTATTAGTTTTGCGACTTGAGCCCCATTTAGTGCTCCGACCTAACCCCAACCGGTCTGGAGGCATTCCCTACGACGGTATCAATTGTAAATACTTTACATAACGTGTAGTTACTAATTATAAGTAGTTTTAAGGGTTTTAAGGGGATTCATTTCATTATAGATAGTTATAAACATTTGCATACCTGATTTGCCGGATTTTGTAAGCGACAAGTACTTGGCGTAAACCGGAGAACCATTCGTCTGTTTTTTATAAGAAATATTTTATCTTTAACATATTTTTTTTCCCTCATACAGTAATCTTTGGATCCAATATAAAACATTTTATGATTTTCATTTCTTATTAGGCATTCCAACGACCTGTCCAAATGGCTACCAGTGGGTAATGACAGTTTAGATATGGCAACCCTGTTGTCATGTTGTCATTAACAGGGTCAATGATACATATATAGTTATATAGATTGCTCAAAGCTGGTCGTTTACGAGCGGCCATATTGCCTGGCAAATATTTATTAATTTGAAACGGTTTAGCAAAAATGTGTTTTAAAACCAATTTTTAGCCTTTAGATATTTAATAAAAAATAATTGCTTACATTTTTACTTCAAGGCATAAGCTTATGTTCATTTTGAAAAATATGGATGATCAATCTATGTAACTATCTATTTGATTGACATTGTCAAATCACCAGGCCTACAGGGTTGCCATAATTTTGCCATATCATAATCCGTCAGAACCCACTGGTAGCCATTCAGTTTGGAATGCCTAATATCTCCCATTTTGACAACTTGGATTAAGGTTAACATTTCACCCGAAATAAAGCTAACTTCACACTCTGTCAATCAAATCTTTTTTTTTATTTATTTATCCCACACCCTTGAGGTATTGCAGCGACTTCTCTGTTAGGAGAATTTGGCAATTTCGAACCCGAACAGAACAGAGAAGGCTTGCGTAAAACATGTGAGTGGAACTACTTTTATTTATCACTACCTAGAATGGATATGAAATATATTTATTTAGTTGAACTCAATAGCATACTTTTTCGTTTTGTAGTCTGTGCGTAGATTAACTAATATCCATGTGGGCTTAGAAAAATTATTTTTTCTACACTCACATGGATATTATTTTATCTACGCACAGATTACAAAACAAAAAAGTATGCTATTGCCTTCAACTGAACGAATATATTTCGTATCCATTCTAGGTAGTGAGAACACAGCAATAACATTAAATCCGCAATCACCTTTCATATTTTAATCAACCGACTGAAATTATTTTTAAAATTTTAAATAAGTGACACTAAGTCAAACTAATTGTCAGTATATTTTTTAGTTATTGAGATTAAACATACATTAAAATAGGTTATTCTTTTGGAAAACGTTGGCCTGGATGACTATAGGGTATTGGGTTAATTAATTCTAAAAGTGTAGCCAATTCTTCAAAATTATTTTGAAATATCTTTTCAATATTGAAAATTAGTTCTACCAATTCATCATTTGGCAGTTGCGGATTTCCAAATGTATCTGAATTGACGTTATTATATGTCCTTAAAAAGCAATAAAAAGAAAAATCATTTATTTTATCGTGATCTTTGTTATATTTAAGATAGGTATCACAGGAATGGATCCGCAAGGCTTTTATTAAAAGGTAACCAGACACGTACCTAATAACATTTTTCTGTAGCAACTCATCTTTACAATAATTTAGGCTGTTAATAATTTCATCATAAAATAAAATACAGGGTGTTCCATTTAAAAAACATACATTTTAATTTGCCAGGAAAAAACGCGACACCCTGTATATCCAAAGATATTTTTAAAATATGTAGGTATTTTTCAAATCCATATAACTTTTATTTAAAACTTTTTTGCGTGTCTACAACAAATATTAAACAATTACGCACTAATGGGATACCATGTATAAATTATATTTTTAACAATGAAAATTTCTTATAATGTGGTATTTATCGGTTTGGGCCCTTGGGAAAACGAAAGAATGTTTTCTTGCAGGTATAGCCCTTATTAAAACAGCTTTTGACTGCACAAACAGAATGATGTCTTTTTTTTTACTCATTCCTCTCACAGCTAAAGAGTCACCAAAATATTAACAGTACCTTTAACTTAACACAACAGAGAGCTCAAACAAAATCAACTAAATTATAGGCTCAACGAAATTATGCAATCAACGAAATTATACGCATAGCCTAATACCTTACCTAAGTACGCTTCTGAACGCCAAAGCCGTCTTTTCCCTCCGAGGGCGCAGCTTAAGCGATGCGCGACGGAATCGACGCAAACCGTTGCCGCCAAAAGAGTGTTTTAGCTGTATTGTATAAGCTGTGATAACACTGCAAGACCGTGACGTCTTAAATAATCTCTGACGTGAATCGGGATTTGTATTAAAAATACTATAACCATATTGTTTTATTGTATCAGGCTACCCTGTCTTTAGCAGATCTCTTTTCGTTTTCATCAAACTCCAGGTTTCTTTTCAAACCTTGTTATTTGAGAAGTTGATGAAATCAATTATATTTAGTTTAATTTAGCTATTTTGAAATTATTGAATTCATAACCACTTGTTATCGAAATGGAGCTATCAAATTAATTCCCAAATTAATGTACATAAATATTCGTACATTGAACGTCCGATTACGATTATGGACGCTGGCCCTCAAATGGATCTAAAATGAACGTCTATTTTATTTACCTCTATAATTCAATAACACCCAGTAGCATTAGATAGTTCTTATTTGTGCAAGTTGACGTCAAATATTTTTTGTGTATGTTTTTAAGAAACGTTCCTTGGTTAAACGACGACGACGTGTCGATTTATAGCGTCAAACCGGCAAAATCATTGGAAAGATTTCTGGCATTCCTACATTCCAGTCTAGTGCTTAAACAACGGAAAGAAATGGGAAAACCAACTTCCACTCGATGATCAATAACTTTCACACTCTAATAACACCGGTTATATAAATAAAACGAATCTAATCCAGACTGACAGAACGATAAAATACAGAAAATAGAAGGTTGAATAAAAATCGTAAAAAAAAATGTTTTCATATGTTAAATCTCCAGCAAAGTGGCTTTCAACAGAGGAAGCTTAAAATGTATTTTAAATAAAATATTTCTGACACTTTTTATTTTTAATCAATCAAGTACATCAAAATACTAAACTATAGAAAAAATATAATATTGTAAAGGATTGCCCAATTATTGTATTACTAAATTAATTTAAAAATCACAAGATAAACGAGTATATTCAACGAGAATAATCATTGTAAAAAAAATAATGGTTTAACAGTGTACAATAAATTTAAAAATTAAGTCTTTTTGATTTAGATATAATTTTTAATCGACAATACTTAATTGTCTATATCAGGAGCGGTTTCTCCATTAGTTCATTTGTGCAGTAAACAACCAGTTACATTTCAAGTTTGACCATAGTTAACAGAGTTGGTAAAAAATTAAACCCAGACATACATACATACCTAAGATCTTAAGTGGTTTCTAAAGACGAATTACAAATAAAATTTATTGAAACAATAACATACGAGGTGCATGAGCTAGCATTGGAATTAAAGAGTAATGATTAAAGTGGGATTAGAGATTAAAATAAATGATAAATATAAAAATTATAATTAATATAGACATGGAGAGGAGATGGTAGAATCCCCAAGAGTATAATGATCAAAAATTGGTGGTCTACCCAAATTAAAGTGGACGAAGAATATGGCAGGCTTCAAATTAAATTCCAGATGATATTAATATTGAGAAAGTGGAAATGCAGAAGTGGAGTAACTATAATGGCTTTTCAAAAAGTAAAGCTAGAAATTACTGGTGGTAAGCTGGTAAGGGTTACACTCCAAAGTAATCGCCCTTAAAGATGGACGGAAAAAAATGAGGTCAAATTGTTTCTTTATACTACATGTCATCCGCCATTATCAACTTTACGAATAAAATGGTTAGATTTGGATAGATTTGGTCAGACTAGCGCTTTTAGCTTTACAAAGTCTGCAATGATGGCTTTACATTTTTTTTTTCCTATTTTGACTGACCTAATAATAAACTTTCAAAATATAAATTACTTGACTCCATCAAATGATTAGAGACATATCATACCTACCATATGTACGTAAACAATAATAATTTCACGACCACAAAGGCAAGAAAAAATCACCAGATTCTCTGAAGATAAAGTAGTTCTCAACAGACTAACTCAACAACTAAAACGAGAAATATTCACTATTAAAAATGAATCAATAGACACAAAAAAATTACGAATAATAAAAATACTGATTACTCTTTGTGGAAAGAGACTAGGAAACTTAAACGTCCAATAATCCATATGCCACCAATAAAAGAAGACAACGGAAACTGGGCAAGATCAACTAAACAAAAAGCTGACATCTTTGAAGATCATTTTGAAAAAATTTTTCAACCGAATGAAGAACGAGAACTCAATTTATTAAAACACAAACATAGTTGAAATTCTTGGGGTAACGCCTAAAGAGGTAGCTAAGGAAATCAAATAAAATGTCAGTTCTATGAAAGCACCTAGGTATGATTTGATTACAGGTAAAATACTAAAATGAGCAAAGCTGTGATTAAGCTTACTAATATAATAAACGCTGTATTTTGACTGGAGCATGTACCTAGCAGCTGAAATTATAATGGCACCCAATCCTGGAAAACCACCAAATGAAGTAAAGTCCTAAAGTCCTATTCGCTCCGTGCGCGACAGCAGCGCCAATTCGTTTTGATACTAATGGACTATTTCTGCGTACACTGACAAATGCAAATTTTAATAGAATTCGTAATTAAAAAGTATATATGATAGTTTTAATAAAAAGTATATGGATTTGTAAAACAAGTAAAACATTAATTTATTATTACATATTTTTATCGCTTAAATTAAAAAAAATTATGTATAATTGAAAAAATCAATAATAAAATATAGGCAGGCAACAGTATTTACTGGAAAATGTATGAGAAGTTGCCTAAGTCTAATAAGTTTTCATTGAAGAATTAGTCTATTCTGTCAAAATAAAAAAATACCATTTAATAATAGCGTGAAGTTAAAATGTATAAAAAAAGGATCATTACTTATATTTTCATTTTTGTTCGAAAGAAAACATAGAATGAATGATTAAAACTGATTTCCCATCAGTAAGTTACAAAATTGCGTTCCAACCACATATAATAATCAAAGGCAGAAATCGTGAAATCTAGTCCTTGCTGAATGAACATTTAAGAATAAGGGATATTAAAGAACACGGTAAAATGATAATTTATTGTTTATTTAAAACCTTTCAAGTTTCTGATATCTACTATTTGCAGCATTACGGTTATTATTACAAAAATGAAGGTAATTTTTCTTCTTATTGTATATCTATCCATTTATTTCTTTGATTTAATTTTCACTTTGCTACTGAAATTTTTTATATAAGTTTCACTGTTTTTTGCTAGTATTTGTACAATTTTCAACACAGCAACTCCGGTTGCTTATTGTATTGTTTCTACCTACTTTTTTTGAAAAAAAGTAAAATGTATACGTGTATTTGATATGCCAAAATTACAAAATATCGCCCCAAAATGCACGAATTATCCGCAGCTAGCGCTAGTATCGCTTTTGCTTCCCTTTCCATGACTTCGCACGGAGCGAATAGACCTATAGACCTATATCCCTGTTACCACTGTTATCTAAACTTTTCAAAAAACTAAAAAGATTGGAATCACAAAGCACGTATCTTCTAGAGACGCCAATGTTAAACTTTTAAACCAAATTAGCGCCACCTTGTGTTTGGAGCTGGAACTAAAATGACAATTGACAGATGGCGGTAAATTCAAATTGTAATTTTTAGGAGTAGGTAGTAGTTTTAAATTAAATTTTAAATGATTTCCACATAAATTATTTTATAAAATAAAGTATGGAACTAGTAAGTTCGAAACTTTTATTTTACAAAATAATTTAGGTCGATTATACCAAATTTGAGGAATTAATTTGTTATAAGCAGGAGTCTGATGTGGAAAGTTGGTTCTGCATATTATTATTAAATAAATATAAGATATATCAATAAATAATAAAATAGAACATTCTTAAAATATGTTTATTAATAACTTAAATAAATATTATTAGATAAAAATAAATCCAAATAATAATACATATTTAACGAATACTTACTTGCAGCAAATAGGTATACAATCTCAAATCTTTAAAATACCTATCAATAATTTAAATGTGAAGTAGAGACTAGGATATTACATTTTATTAACACTAAAATAATATATTTTATAAATGTCTTTTAAACCGAGGACAAATGTAATATAGCTATTGTATTAAAAGGTGAATCCTTTTAACTATTCATTCAATGATAAATAGGTATTTTCCTTCCAAATACAGATGGTGGTATTACTCCACTGCTTTGTGTATTACTCTCTTATGTGAAAAATGATTTCGGAATCTAGTCCAGTGATAAATTGATTATCAATTAGTTGTTATACCCGTTTGTCTTTTTATGATGCAGATGCATGGTGCATCAATGAAGTTTTTCTCGAAGTTTTCAACATAGCACCCACAGGTAGCACCAAAATTATTGCAAAACACAGTAGGAAATAGAAAAGCGAAACATCACAATTTTGCAAATAACTAACAATAAGACGAAACTATAAACAGAAACCAAAAGCCAAAGCCAACAAAAAATCACTAAAATCAGACGGAAAAATGAGACTAACCAAAAACATAAATAAATACATGTCACATCTTTGGAGTCTTTGGTTAAGTTTTTCTCCCAGCTTAAGAATGGAGTAAGAAATCAGAATTTCACCGGTAGCCCCATCTAGAGTTTGGAGCAAATAGCATAAAAAATGTCAGTTGTCGGTTTTGACCCTGGTCATTCACGTGGAACCTCTATGTGCTTTGTGATTGGAACCATTGACAGTAAAAATATAATACCTGAACTCCAATTTGGATTTAGGAATAAGCATTTCATTATTGAGCAAGTCTTAAGAATAAGGAATGAAATAGAAAAAACACTGTAAGAAAAGATATGCACCTGAATTTTTCTACATGTGGCTCAGGCTTTTGATAAAGTATGCTTAGAGGACCTTGAATATAAAATAAATACACATCTACCTAGGCAATATTGTGACATCTTAAAATCTTAATTGACTGATAGAATAAAACAACAACAAGTAGAAGAAGAATATTTTAAGCTTAAAGAAGCTAAAGCAGGGGGACCTCAAGGAAGTATTCTGGGGCCAGTTCTGTATCTGTTGTTTACCTCCGACATACCACAAACACAAAATGTGAAAGTAGCCACATTTGCCGACGACAAGGTCATACTTACCATCGCACAGTGTGGTATTTAGACCCAAAACCTAGCCAAAAATATTTTATACCTCTATATATTACATAACTACGTTTTATTGGGATTGTATAATACAAAATGGTAAAATAAAGACTTATTTCGATATCAAAGCTTTTATTTATTACTACTACTAGTACTACTAAGTAGTAGGGAGTCAGAAGTTAAAAGAAGCCTATTCAGGACAACTCTATTGCAAGATACGCATGAAAACTTTTATATGTAGTTCAATCTATACAACCTTATATGCTTGTTGCGAGCTTCAGCAGCTTCTTCTGATAGTTGGCCTATTAGAAGAATAGCTTTTTCTATGACATCTGCTCCATGACGAAGAACCTTGTACAGTGTAGAGGACATGGGATAAAAACTAAATAGAGACAAATATAGTTCAGCCGTTTCTTGGCAATATTTTTCAAATTCAACTACATTTATTTTATATCCGCAACACAATGCATCCAATATCACTTTGAGCCGATATATTGATTTTTTGTCAACTTCTGTTATTGCCGCCGATATTTCTTAATCCTCAAAAAATCTTCTGCTGGTATTCCCATCATTGGTATTCCCAAAATTTGCTTTAGGGATATCGACTAAAATCCCAAGTTGTCTGAATTCATTTTGAACTTTTTTTTACTATCTACCAATTGTTCATCCTCAACACAAAGGCGGGCATTCCATTTTTTACAGGTAGTCTATATGCTAAGCTAGGCTCAGAAGGACCAAACCATTTGAATTAGTGATGTAAAAGTGTATTAAAGCAGAGCACAGTGCGCGTGTGCAGTGTATAGTTATCAGAACAGAAAGAGAAAGATACTATTGGGTGAAATCTTAGTTTTAAGCCTCCTAAGTTTACTTAAGTTTATAATAAAGACAAATTGCTGATTGGCTGAAATATAGCTAGGTGCAATGCAAACTAACAAAAAACGACCACAAATTTAATGCCAGTAATTAAAGTATTACATCAATTGAGCCTGACGCAAGCAGAAAACCGCCAAGACATTAACGAACGCTTTAATTCAGTTCTAGAGATTAATTGGGAAATCTAAGACGATGATTGGGTGGTTTTATATGCAAAAGACGTGTCTGATATAAAACCATTTAGTCCTTTATTTTAATATTTAGAAAACATTTTGTGTGAAAGGAGTTTATTAAATCGGTATTACCATAAAAGAAATAGGGTAGGTGAGTAGAAAACCGAAAAAGAGACAATTTTTTCATTTCACATTTATTATTTCTTTGAAAATGTGTTAAATTTGACAGGTAGGTATAGCCGATCGACTAAAAAAATCGCCAACGTGATTTTTTTATTATTTTCGAAGCAAAAACTCTATAAAATAATACAAAAATCCCATATGAAGCGAAGTTTAACTGTGACAATGTATATTAAAAACTATTGGTTTTTTGATTCATAACATATATAAATGTTTAGCTTTGAGATATTGAATACATAAGCACCAGCAGCTTGGAAGAGAGTTTTAACTTTTGCAGACTTCACAATATCAATTAAGTCCTTGGATACAAATGCATTTATTGCTGTCTTCCTTTTTCTACTCGAGCAAAATCATGAACACAACTTAAAAAGCTGTTTCCGCCGATCTGAAACTTTTGCTCAATCATTTTTGTGCATCATAAACTAAAAACAGTAATATAAAAACCATCATACGATTCCTACTTTGCCTGCAGCAGTGATAATTCAACATAACTACGCAGCAGCAACAAGAAGCAGTTGTTGAAGATCCATTGATATATAGCAGATATTACTTTCTGGTCTTTTGAGACTTGCAGAATATATTGTTTCATTAAACTTAAACTTTTTCACTGTTTCTGTACTTTTCTTCTCCTCTTTCTTACTTGATAAACCTGTTCCATACTGTTTATGATATGAATGGATAAATTTATGTTTCCTCTGTGGAGAAAAAAAAAATAAAAAACAAGAAACAAAAAAAAAACAAAGAAAAAAACAAAGAAAAAAACAAAAAAAAACAAAAAATCAAACAAAAAAAGGGAATTTAAAAAAAAATGGGAAAAAAATAATAATGTACTTATATTACAAATTTTATTTAGTAGGAATTACATAAAAATAAAACATTGTAAAAGCAAAATAAGGACTTAAAACGATAAAGATAGGCGAATGGAAGTGAAATCCGCAGTTAAACAAGCAAGCAAGTTAAGAATTCATTGTAGGAGCTTTTATGGCCCAGAACACTGCGTCATCAAGCAATCTCCTTTTTAACTTTATGGAGATTTCTGCCTTATCACTAAGTGCTAATGTTTGTAAAACATATTTATTAGATGAAATGCTTTGCAGACAGAATTTCTTTGCTTGAACTTTTTTCTGCCTGGATTCAGTCAAAAACTGCTTTCAAAATCTGGCAATTTTTAATATGTTTAACTACATCCACCATAGAAGCTATAAATTCCTTGGCGCTTGCACACCCTAAAATATATCCACAAAGAAAGTGCAGTAGATGTGCAAAGCAACCAAATGCAACGACAAACTTTTCTATAACTAAAGAAAGTGCAACACTCATGTTGGAGGTATTGTCCGGTGTTATAACCAAAAACTTTTTCGGATTATTCTTTTTTAGCATTTTAATGATAATGGGGTATATTATGTAACAATTCCTTTATATTTAACGGCCTTTAAAAACATTTTCTTCTTTACTTCTGTCATTATTTAAACGGATCTTTAAAATACGTTAGAGGACTATCTTAAAGAAATCTGTTTAAATAATGACAGAAGTAAATTAACGAATACGAACATATTTTTAAAGGCCCCCAATATTTTTAATGGCCGTTAAATATAAAGGGGTATATCTATTTTATTTTAAAATCAAACAACAAAAAAAAATCAACAAACAAAGGCTCTGGCTTGGATATTACAGAGAGATTCGTTTTGAACATTGCTCCATTCATCATACTGTAAATATAAGTTTTAAATTATTGCAACTAGCAGGTCACTCCAGCCTGTGAATTAATCTTCAAGATAAGTGAAGGATATGCGGTATCGTGATGGTGGAGTATGTGTATGATGGGAGGATTTTTCGAAAGAAGTCTGTTCACAGGGGATGTTCTAACGAATTGAAGGCAGTGTTCGCACAGCCTTTACGAGAAATATATCAAGAAGTTCACCAATAGTGAGCTGCGTCCATAACACCCTTGTTTTGAGTATTTACCGTTGTCTCGGGTAAATACCCATTTTTATTTACCCTACCTACTGGGTATTTACCCGGCCCACATTACTAATTATGTTTATACTAAACTAATCTACATTAGAGTTTAAATCATAAAATTAATAGTTCGAAAAGAAATGTATTAATAGGAAAGCTCTACTTTTCCTAATCATTTTATAGCTGTTATTCAATCATTTACTGGCGTGTAATCAAAAAATCTGATGTGTCCAACACATGACTTTCCTATCTAGTTATTACGTAAAAACAAAAAAAATCAGAATTTTGCACATTTTGTCAAATTTCTCGAATACGGACCATTTCAGGAAATTTTGACATAAAACAAAAATTATAGAAAATAATATTAGAAGTAACTGTTAATTGAACAATTTTCTTCTCCAAACATAAATAACAGATATATTCCATAAAATATAAAAACGGTCTCCCATAAAGTACCCCCCCAGATGTTCCGACTTTGTCCAAAATCTAATCATTGCACGTCAGGCCGAAGTAAACCTTAAGTTTAAAATTTAATGTTTTTTTCTATATCCGTTTTTGAGTTTTCTTCAAAATTCGAAATTTACACATTTTCTCAAATATCTCGAATACGGTCCATTTTAGAGAAATTATGTATAGAATAAAAATTATAGAGAATTATATTACAAACAACTTTTATTTGAACAATTTTTATAAAAAATTATTTTTTTTACATTTTGTCAAATTTCTCGAATACGGACCATTTTAGGAAAATTTTGCATATAACAAAAATTATAGATAATTATATTAGAAGTAACTTTTATTTGAAGAATTTTCTTCTCCAAACGTAAATAACAGATATATTCCATAAAATATAAAAATGACCACCTATAAAGTACCCCCCCAGATGTTCCGACTCTGCCCAAAATCTAATCAGCTCATTGGACGCTGAAACAAAGCTTAAGTTTAAAATTTGGTGTTTTTCTGTATATCGGTTCATGAGTTATGCGTTATACAGACACACACACACACACACACACACACACACAGACACACAGACACACAGACACACACACAGACATCATCGCGAAAATAGTCAAAACGGATTCAGGGGACCTCAAAACGTAAAAATCCGTCGAAAACTCGAGGTCGAAAAAAATCATGATTCCTATACTTTCCTTATATCTGTATACAGATAGGAAAGTAAAAAAAAAAATTAATTTGTAGAAATAGACTATACTCTGTTTTTACTTTCCTATCTGTATACAGATATAAGGAAAGTATAGGAATCATGATTTTTTTCGACCTCGAGTTTTCGACGGATTTTTACGTTTTGAGGTCCCCTGAATCCGTTTTGACTATTTTCGCGATGATGTCTGTGTGTGTGTGTGTCTGTGTGTGTGTGTGTCTGTGTGTGTGTGTGTGTGTGTGTCTGTGTGTGTGTGTGTGTGTGTGTGTCTGTGTGTGTGTGTGTGTGTGTGTGTGTGTGTCTGTATAACGCATAACTCATGAACCGATACATAGAAAAACACCAAATTTTAAACTTAAGCTTTGTTTCAACGTCCAATGAGCTGATTATATTTTGGGCAGAGTCGGAACATCTGGGGGGGTACTTTATAGGTGGTCATTTTTATATTTTATGGAATATATCTGTTATTTACGTTTGGAGAAGAAAATTCTTCAAATAAAAGTTACTTCTTATATAATTATCTATAATTTTTGTTTTATGCAAAATTTTTCTAAAATGGTCCGTATTCGAGAAATTTGACAAAATGTAAAAAAAATAATTTTTTATAAAAATTGTTCAAATAAAAGTTGTTTGTAATATAATTCTCTATAATTTTTATTCTATACATAATTTCTCTAAAATGGACCGTATTCGAGATATTTGAGAAAATGTGTAAATTTCGAATTTTGAAGAAAACTCAAAAACGGATAAAGAAAAAAACATTAAATTTTAAACTTAAGGATTATTTCGGCCTAACGTAAAATGATTAGATTTTGGACAAAGTCGGAACATCTGGGGGGGTACTTTATGGGAGGCCGTTTTTATATTTTATGGAATATATCTGTTATTAATGTTTGGAGAAAAAAATTGTTCAAATAAAAGTTACTTCTAATATTATTATCTATAATTTTTGTTTTATGTAAAAATTTCCTGAAATGGTCCGTATTCGAGAAATTTGACAAAATGTGCAAAATTCTGATTTTTATGAAAGTTTTTGAAATAAAAGTTGTTTGCGATATCGATCTCTACAATTTTTGTTTATACATGATTTTTCTAAAATGGACCGTAATGAAAAAATTGTAGGAAATTTAAATTTTTCAGTATTTTCGTTTTCCATGAATATCTATAGAAAAATGTTTCAAGGTAGATGTATGTGGACAATGTATATATTTAGTTTATCCTCTAAATATTTATAGAGATGCTGCAATAGGTTGTACAAAATAACCGGAAAAGCCTATAATATCTAGATAGGAAAGTCATGTGTTGGACACATCAGATTTTTAAACTAGGAGGAGCGAATTGAAAAGACGCATTTACACAGGGAAAAGTAACTAGATTTGTTACTAAGAGCGAGTTTCGAAATATAGTCGTGTTCAAAATTTACGAAATAATTATCTTTATCGGCCTTAGTCGGTAAACGGCCAATGAGCGGTTAAGAAACGAATAAATGTCATAAAAGTAATTTTTTAATTGGTCCCAGACAACGGGCGCAAATTTCACATTATTGTGATCTGAAATGTGTGTCTAAAACAAAATGTCATTGTCAAATTAAAGTCAATATGGTCGTTGATTGATGTCAGAAATACTTTTTTCTTGCTTTTGAAATCGACTTTTTGAGAATAACTATGATCTTTTTAAAATGGATATTAAATATTTAAGAAAATTGTTAATGGAATATCCAGATGTAGCCAGGTTAGTATAAAATATAAAGATCTGTTTACATTTTTAAGGATATATTTGTTATAGGTATAAAAAGTAAAAGTTAATCAGTGAATGACAAGTGGATCACACAGTAACTGGTATCTCTTCTATGAGTAATGAGGATATTATGGCTTATTTAGTGTTAACCCATGGTTAATGCGCTAGAGGGCGAATAAAGGTATTCAAATGTTTACAGGCCTATAAGTCAGAATTTGTTTTGAAAACTGAAACCAACATTTTCATAACACTACATGACAACATATATTTTTTAAAGTGAACTATTCATACATACCTATGTATTAATTTTGAGTATTTTTAAAATATTTGTTGTGAAAATAATGTTAACTCATTGTGCCAAATTAAGATTATTCCTAAAGTAGTAGATGGTGTTTTAAATGTTATAACAATTTTGTAAATAGTTTTATTCTATTCTAATAAATAAAATTTGCTTAAATATTTAGTTACATTTTAATTATTTTGGTTAGAAATTCATCAATTTTTAGTTTTAAAAAATCAGTAATAAAATTATTTTTTTCTAAAATACTTCGGAATTCATCTCTTCATGGTAATCTCCCATCTTTTTACCTTCAAAAACCAATAATGTATTTTCTACAAAACCTTCAGAATCAGTATGTAAAATAATAAGATGTCTTCCCTTTCTTGTAAGGCTTTTCAGGAATTGCTACCTTTAATAGTACTCAGTGTAGAAGGATCCATAATTGTAGATTTTCAATACAATTGCTTACTGAAGAACTATTATTTACGAAATAAAGTAAAAAAGTAGTAATGGATGAGATATCAAATTATAAAATGTCAGAACTGTCAACAATATCAATTATTAGCTGATGTTCATGCTAAAAAGTAATGTGTGAAACTGACTGTAATCTGACCAATCAGAAGGCTACTCTTAAATTAAAAACAGAGTATAGAAATACATGAATCATGTTAACGTAGCTAGTTTTTTATCATGTGACATCACTGCCTTCTTATCTTAAAAATACTTTACTTCTCAGACGGCTTTATTTTTAGCATCAACCTATCGTCATTCTTTGAAAGAAGGTATGTCTTAAAATCTGTGCAGGTAAAAGAAAAATTGTATTTCATAAATTTGAATTTAAAAAGGGGCGCTTTTAGGTGTTTGGCTTGGCGCGTTACAGTAAGTAAAAAAGCGTGGTAATAATGCCTAAAGCGGAACGTCTGGTAACCCTAAATGGGATCAATGATGGCCCAGTAGGCAGTGGCCCATCATGGCCGATCGTGTGGATGACAACGCATTAATGAGGGCTAATTACGTAATGGCTCATCATGGCCAATCGTATCTAAGTTTTTATTTGTTTATACAATTTTAATTTGATTATCCAGTTTTGATTGGACCACGTCATTTTAATTTAATTTATTCGCATCGTATTTATTTACAAACTATCGTACCAAATTATTATAATAAATTGAAATTTATGAAATATTTATAAATGCACATTCACTAAATTATTAATATTAACTCGGCTATCTTTATGCAAAATCGATATTACACCAAAATGTATAAAATTATTATGAACCTAATTGTCTCTTAATCAACTCTGCTAGAATGCATTATACAGGCTATCCCCATTGGGGATTCCCCAAATTGTCATTTACTTTCATTGGACCATAAAAATGTAATAATGGAGACCGGGGAAATACCGCCACCGCTAGGAATACCGGCACATACGATAATGGGCGTGCTACGTAAGCTCCTTTACTTTGCTCAACAGTAAACGCTGTGCGAACTGTACGAGAGGAGGTTCAGTTGAGTTTGGTGCTTATTTCACTTACAGCCAACATATTTTGAAGTGATCATATTTATGTAGTCGGCAATTTTAGTAGTAGTTGTTACACATTTTTAATTGACTTTTATATTTATAGTGATGGAAAGAGGCTACTTTATACTACGTTTTTTTTTAAATGGCTAGAAGACACCGCTGAACAGCAACAGCAGCCAACTTTTCAGTTTTATTAGACAAATTTTATCCACGTTTTGTCGATTTCCTCCTACACGTCTCACAGGCTACATCCATTAGATATCACTTTAGATGTTTGTGGTATTGCCTCATAGACATGGCGGTATAACTCTGATATCCTGGGGTAATACCGCCAATCACCCTTGTTTTTAATACAAAAAATGTTTCCCTAAACAACAACTGCAAACTTTTTAAATATTAGATACTCATTGTAAAATGTGCCAATAAAATTATTATCATTAAAGCAAAAGTGTTCAGTGCGTGGGAATCTAAGTGGTCGTCTTGTTCTTCTAAACTCAGTGAAATTAAAAATAATGTGAAACCATGGTCATCACTCCCGCGAAACCGTAGTGATCAAATTTTACTAACCAGGCTACGTTTGGGTCATACACGACTAACACACAGTTATTTATTTAGCTCAAAAATAGAACCAAAATGTAGCCACTGCGACATCAAGTTGACGGTAAAACATATACTCGTAGACTGTCCTTTTCTTGCACCTCAACGTATTGAATCAAACCTCCCAGCTGGTCCAATATCTAACATTCTAGGTTCTGCGTGCGATATAAACAGTTTAAAAAGATTTTTGAAATCCATCAACATACTAAATTCTATTTAGTTATTCTTATATATTGTCATCTTTCTTTTGTATGTACTACACCAATTTGTAATCTTACAATTCGCTAATAACCTTTGTGGTTGATGCGACTTTTCTTCAAATAAAAAAAAAAAAAAAAAAAAAAAAAAAAAAAAATAAAATTGTTTATCGATTTTTTTTTTCGTTTATTTTATGCCCTCTGTCGCTTAGGAGTGACGGTATTTTCCCGGTATCTCCTATGATTTCAATATTATTTTTTTGTAACATAACAACATTCAATAACACCATGTATTTTTGTTTCAAATTAATTTTACAATGTAAATGGGATTACCTTTTAAAGCTTTATTATAATTCAAATCTAAATTCAAATTGTAATAAACCCACCGTGGTCCAGTCTCAAAGGTAATTTTTTAAGCTCACTCTGTTTCTAAGAACTTAATTCAATGTACTCAAATCAGGTGTTACCTTCGTCCCAGAAATTTCCACTTTGTCGCACCAAATTTATTCTGTACTCTTTAAGCGACCTAAATGGAAATAAATGAAACTAGTAGCCAATTATTTTTATTCTGTCCGCTTTAAACGAGTGTCCGCGAGCTTTGTTCTGGAATTTATGCAGTACGTGTTGTGAAAGCTAAGTGGCTTATTTCAATTAAATTCTCGTATTAGAATTGCATTTACACGAAGCTGTTGTCATTAAGGTTCACATCGCCGTCAAGAGTGTACATAGATATAGTTTAATAAGAACCACTTTACAGCTATTTTCCTTACTTTTGTAAGTAGAATTTGGCAATTTTTCCAACCAAATGAAGGAGAAGAATTCCGAACTGGGATATTCCAGACAGAGATGATTTAATCCTCAAACCAACCTCTTTAAAGGAAATCGCAAAGGATAGGCCTATCTCGTTATTGTCATCAGTTAGCAAAGTTTTTGAAAGAATTTTAAAAACTAGACTAAATGCCTTTTTATCCAAATATAATCTGCTGTCAACATCGCAGTATGGGTTTAGAGATAATAAATCTACACAAGATGCAATACATTCTTTAACAAAAACCATCTATGAATCTTTAGACTCAAGCACTCCATCTATAGCAGTTTTTCTGGATTTAAAGAAAGCCTTTGACACAGTGGATCACTCCATACTTCTAGATACACTGGAAGATATGGGTGTACGAGGTACAGCGCATAAGTTGTTTAAAAGTTATTTAACAAACAGAAAACAGAAAGCAAAATTTAAAAATATAATTAGTGGAGAGGTAGAAATCACGTGTGGCGTACCTCAAGGGACGGTGCTGGGGCCGTTGTTATTTGTAAGTTATTTAAATAATTTATTCATACAGGATACTATCGGTAAAATTATAAGCTTTGCGGATGACACTATAATATATTATACGAGTAACAACTGGTACAATCTAAAATTAAGCATTGAAAAGGATCTTAATAAACTCAAAGACTTGTTTGATAGTAGATTACTTTCAATCAATTTTGAAAAAACTCTATACATACCTTTTAGTAGCTATGACATATCTTTGCCGGAATACAGTCTTAAAATCCAACAAAACTTTTCAATAAAACCTGCGAAAAAGATCAAATACTTAGGGATATATATAGACAATCATCTCAGATGGGACTATCACATAGATTATTTAACAAAAAAACTACGTAGTATTTTATTTAAATTTAAACAAGTTGTAGGATTTTTGGAATATAAACATAGAAAAATTCTATATCATAGTTTGGTTGAATCACATCTTCATTATGGCATTATTGGTTGGGGAGGGGTATCAAGAACTTACCTTCGTGCACTTGAAGTCTCTCAAAAACGGTTTCTTCGAATAATATTCAATAAAACAGCAAGACATTCAAGCAATCTTCTCTATAGTGAATCACAAATGTTAGATATTAGGCAATTATATAGTATCCAGCTAGGGTGTCAACAGTACAAAAACAAAAATGAACTTACCAGATTAAGCCATCAATATCAAACAAGAACAAAACACTTACACTGTATACCAATAACTTCGAAATCTGTAGGACAAAGAAGCTATGTATATTTAGGTCCAAAACTGTTCAATTACTTACCACAGAGAATAACAGAGGAAACTTCTTATAAGAGCTTTAAAAAGCAACTTACACTCTTCATAAAAGAAAGTGAAAGAACAGATATTCATAAAATAATAGAGAGTTGAACAAGAACAAAATAGAAAATAAAAAATAAAAATTTTTCTCTTAGTCTATTCTTTCAATGATTTTAATTAATATTTTATGTAGCCTAGTAAATAAAAAAAAAAAAAAAATATATATATAAAAAAAAATTTTAAAAAATAAAAAATGTATAACTTAAAATTATTATATATTTTATCAAGTTTTTATTTAATGCATTTCTAATATATGTATTTAAATATGTTCTTTTAATAATCATATTTTTTTTTACCACAAACAAGTATTTATAATACTTCAGTGGATATTTTTAGGTTTATTCATCCAATTGGATTGATTGTATGTATTTTTAATTATTGTATATATTTTTTTTTTATTATGAATAAACATTATTATTATATAGAAACTAATATTGATCACAAGAAAACTCCTGCCTTTGATTTAATTACAGGAGAAGTTTTAAGAAAACTTCCATAGAAAAATAGAATAAACCTTACATCCCAGCTAGCACATAACGTTGCCAAGCCTTTCGGCGATGTTGCATTAAGGGAACGTAATAACATAACTGTACAACGTAAATGCAACGTTCATGAGAAGTTGTTGAGGGAAATCAAAACCTCGCAAAACTTCTATTTGTTATTTACCTAGTTAACCTACCGTAAACATTACAAATCTGAATTCAGAACGTTTAGTTTTATGTCAATTGTCAATTGTCAGTTTTTCTTGTCAATTGTCTTTTTTAATGGTTTATTTTTCGACATCCAGAATTTATTTTATAAATAATTATTATTTATACATTCGAATAGATTTGGTAAGGGTCCTCTATAAAATAGATAACTATTTTCTAAACCATTGTCTTTGTTTCAGATTACAATGCCTGATGTAAATTTATTATTTCATTCATTAAGTATCTTTAGCAGTCGATGCCGATGACACCAAATAAAAAAAAACTACAATAAAAACAAAGAATTGCAGATCAATCGTTGTAAACCAGAAGATAAACATTTAACCGAATGTCCGGCAACATTTTACACCAAATACTTATAAAAGGTAATTATACTTTATCGAACTAAAAATACATTTTAAAAATATTATTTTTATTTTTAGGTTTCCTTCGACATTCTAGGAATTTTAGAAGCAAAAGTAAATACTACAGAAGTGTAAAGAAGAATATAACACCTGAAGTTTTATAAAAAGTGAATCTATAGGTACATGATATGTCAGGTATATCAGAATTCAAGCAGTTCATTCTCTTCAACAGGCTAGATTGCCTGGAAATGCAACCATCAGTTCAAGTGAAAACCCAGCAGAAAAGTTGAGAGAAATCATAGATGATACTCTCGAGTATAATAGAATATCTTGCTAAAAAACACCAGTTGTTTTTTATAAAATCTACATATTGATGGCTCAATCAAATACTGCCACAACTAAAATACTATTATTTCGAGAAATTTCATTTTGAAATTTTGTAAGTCTCTATTATCATTATTTTGTTTTTGACATACTCTTTATATTTTATTTAAAAGCTTCGATATTTTGCTGTTAAATAAAATGATTACGATTATAAAAGTGAGTTGTTGCATAGTTGTAAAAAATTTGGGTGTTTTTGAAGAAAATAACTCGAATTGAGGCAGTTTTAGACACAGTTTGTGGCTACATTTTAAATGATTTATCTTTAAGGATATTTTTTGTTTGTGGTGGCATTTAAAGTAAAACCGTAATGATATTTTGCATCCATTGAACCAAAAATGTAATTGCTTTGTTTTTTGACTTGTGGCGTTTTTTGATTGAGCCATCGATATATCTACTTTGGAAATCAAGCATAAAATTTGTAAAATTCAAACAAATTTCAATACACTAGCATTGGTTGTTTTATTTAAAACAACAAAGTAAGGCATATTTTTTAATTTCTATATAATTTCCTTTAATTAATAATAGGTAAACAAGTTATCAATTTCTTTTTTATTCAATGTATTGAGAAGTAAAATCTTTTTATATAAAAATATAATTTATGCTCTTCTAATAAATTGTCATATTTAGGTTACATTATAGCACTTTATAAATATCTATGCAAAAAAAGTTAAAAGCGAGGTTAAAAGGCTTGATTTAAAAAAGATATATCTCTGCGTCTTAGGTAAGAAATCAGCAAACTTAGCTATCCTCTAGTAATCTAATATAATAATATGTATCTAGTCATTGTTGTATTCGTTTATTATTTTTCACCAATCTAGCTTTATCATCATTCACCATTTAAGGTTTTAGTGAACCTTTGCAATATTGGTATCTTATTATACTATTTAGCTAATTTTGTCCAATCGTTCAGTGCTTTCTAGGTAGCTACTTCTATCCCACATGTGTACTTGTGTTTGTGATATAAGGTGTGTTCTTTTATTCAATAATTGTTCCATCAGTGATTGATGTAATTTATCTATTCTGCAGTCGTTTTATATTTGAACTCTTATATTTTAGGTTAACTTAAATGATTGATTATCCTCACCATTCGTCTATCACATATCCATCGGCTTTTAAAGCCGATGGATGCCTTGGCCCATTGGTGAACTCACCGCTGGAAAAAAGAATGATTGACACATACAATCGTCTTTCCATCACTTAATTTACGAACGGTTTGCTGCAAGCGCTGGATTCAGCACTGAATAAAAGAACACACCTACACCTACCTCTACTTTTGTGCTATTGGTACTTGATTTCAAGAACATTTTAATAATAAATTTATATAAATATTTTGTTTTATTTGAAATTTTCATGTCTCGATTGAGATTTTACTATAGCCTCAATTTCAGCCTCTCTGTATTACATTACACAATGTGTGTCCACGGATGGACTTAATTATACTTGTAAAAATATTTATTTTAAATTAAAGAAAAAGTTATTTTTCATAATTTCTCAATGTGAATCGAATTTATTTAACAAGCAAGAAATTATGAAGAATTACTTTTTTAATTTAAAATAAATATTTTCACAAGTATAGTTAAGCCCATCCGTGGACACACTGTATAATGCTGTTAGATCTAATTCACATTATAACATCAATAGAACGTTTCAGAGCAACTTTCGGTGTAAGTACTGTAAAAGTGCTAGTGTGATGTTTTTCGAACTTCACTTTGTAACTTCTGTAAGATGTGCTATAAAAGTCTTGCCGTTGCGGACATTCGGTAGTTGCAGGGAGATAAGGGTTACATTTACAGTACATTGCATGCGAGCTTAAAGAGCCTAAAATTGCAGCTTATTAACGTAGATGGGATGTTTTTGTGCTAGCTGGGATATTTGTTTAATAATTTAATCTCTCTATATTATCGAAATTATTTAAAAAAATACTTATAAAAAGTTTTAAACCTATCATTTAAGAAAAGAAACTAATTAAAAATTATTAATTTAGAGAAAACCTATTAACTATAAATTAGGTTCAAAGAATCTCAGATGATATTGAAAAAGTGTTAAAAACAAAGAAGCCTGCTTAGCTATCTTCATTGATGTTGCGCGGGCAATTAATAAAATATAGTAGGACGGCTTAAAAGAAACTGAGTAAAACAAAATAAAATTTGAATTATAAGAAATCAAAGTAGGAATACCACAGCAAAGCATCCTGGGACCCATTTTGTACTTGCTATACACTTGTGACCTGCCTCAACTAGATCAATTGCAAATTATACTGCCATCCTAGACAAAGATCATGAAGATTGAAGATGCTGTTTATTAGTTAATTATTAGTTAATCTAATTTTTATATCCATATTATTTCCTTTCTAAAATCTTTTTATTAATATTGAACTGACAAATACATGACATATGACGTACAGACAATTACTTACATATCAACTATTACCAAGTAATGTTAGTTTCTTTTTTTTTGTGTGTCATCGGCTTCAACTGCTAAGGTTATTTCGCCTCGTGTTCTGTGTAGGCTTTGTTACTGTTTCCCAGTGCCACTTTAGGAACAGCACTGTTAATTAGAACACAACAGTGAATGGTCGAGTGGGGAATCCTACCAAGGCATTATAATTAATTTTAAATTAAATGAAAAAATTCCGGCCAACGGTGGGATTCGAATCTGGGACCCTTGGATCCACAGGCAGAGGCTCTACCACTGAGCCACCCACGCTCGTTAGTTTCTTAATTTCTTCATTACTATCTGCGCCTTGTATTTTAATATAAACGTCTATTTATCAAGTTCTAAAAATTTCTCGTTGTATTGGTAAGGAATAAAATTTACTTTTATTACTGTCTTGAATTTTCACCTATTTCTATATTTTTTGTGGTTTTTTTATATTTCTGTAACATCATTATAAACTTTTCTTCAATTTGGTTACGTATTGTAATTTTATCTAGCAGTTCCGAGTCACTATATGTGGTAGAGAAGGTTAGTAAAGTCATAGAAAAAGAAATTTAGGAAGAAATAACCAGCCTAAAGGACAAAGGCAATCAGAGTCAAGAAGAATTTAAAAAACTTGCTATTTCAGTAACAGAAACTAACGTAATAAATGAAAATATGGCAGAAGCAATGAAAAAGGTTTCGCAAATAGAAATACCAAACATGGAAGAACAGATAGAAAGTTTGAAGCAGCAGAAGGAAATAGAAAAAAAAAATGTTATTAAAGGAGATAGAAAATTATAGGATAAATAGACTAGTAAATGGATACACAGGTTGGAAGACATTAGACAATCAAGCTTTAGTAATAGTTCAATGATTTTTGACATATGAGTGACTAACGATACAGATCTGTAGTTGTTTACATCCGTTTTTTGACCTTTCTTAAATATCGGTACAACTAATGCAGTTTTGAAAATTAAAGGAAAGCAGCACACTTCAATACATTTATTTAAAACATATTTTAATGGCTCCAATATATACGGAACTAATAGTTTTATTACTTCAGCTTTGATACAGTCACAACCTACTGCTTTATTATCTTTTAAATTGTTAATTATGTCTCTGACTGCTCTTGGTTCTATATTTAAAATAAAACAGGAGTTTGGAATGCGTGTTGCTTTTCCTTCATATTTAGGATCTGATTTAATTTTTTCAGCCAAAGTTTTCCCTACTTTGGCAAATCTGATATTAAACTCATTTGCTATTTCTTTTTCTCTTAGTAGAAGCTCTCCTGATTCACTTTTTATTGACTTAATTTTTTTAGAGTTGTTATTTTTTCCATTTATTTCGTTTACTACGTCCCATAATTGTTTAGAGTTATTTTTATTTATATCAATTTTATTTTTATAGTAATTACATTTATTTTTTTTTATTAAGGAATTTACTTTGTTTCTATGTTGTTTATATTCTTCAGTTCATTGTAAATTATTTGGGTTTTTAATTAGTTTTTCATGCAATTCATTTTTCTTATTTATAGATCTAAGTAAAGAAGATGTTAACCAAGGTGCTATTTTATTGTTTTATTTGTCTCTTATTTCTGCAAAGATTAATACAATTTTATATTATTTTAATAAATTTACTAGCTGCTGTATCGAGATCTTCTGCCTCATGCACTGGAGTCCAATTTATGTCTTTAAAAATATTGTGCATTTTATTTTGGTTAATAAAAGTGGAATATCTGTTTACTTTTTGATTTATCTCCTTTTCCTTAAATATAACCTGTACTATGGCTGAGTAATGATCAGTAATATGGTTTTTTACTACAATCGGTATAATATTATCAAATATATCCAATTTGCACTTTAAGAAAATATGATCTTTGCAAGACTTTGACTTACCTCTTACCCTAGTTGGATTATTAATAGTAGATACAAATCCAAATTCGCTTAAGGTGTTTAGATATTCCATACATATACGCTAATTTGGTTTTAACAAATCTATTTTTATTTTTAGATCCCCTACAAAAAAGGAAAGATCATAATCGTCACTAGCAAGGTTCTCCAAAAAGGAGTATAAATTTTCGACAAAGCTAAAGGCATCTGAATTTGGTGACCTATAAACCGAAGAGACTGATACTTTATAAGAATCACCTATCTCTATTTTTGTGTTATTTATTTTTAAATTGTTAATTATTTCTTTATTTTCGTAAGTATATTTATATTTGGATTTAATGAAAATAGCTACTCCATCGTTTTGATTAAAACGATTATTGTTAAAAATTAAGTCATAACCTGGTAGATTATGTGAACTTAGATCAACCATTTTTCTTGTCACTGTTAAAATTATAGTCTATGTTAACATCTATTTCCTGCAAAAAAAGTTTAAATTCATCGAGGTTTTTACCAATTCTGCAGATATTTAAATTTAGAATTTTAAAGTTAAGATTTTCGTTATTGACATTTAGGACTTTATTTTCAACTTCATTATCTAAATCATAGGTCTGAATAGTTTTAATCTCAAAATCACGAATATACTGATCCATTATGAGTTATTAAATTTTTTTTAAAAATTAAATATAAAACTTAACGCTATGGCTATAAATAAAATTTAAAAGTTAATGAGATAGCAAATTAACGTTAAAGACTAAAAAAATTTAAAAGAAAAATATGAGTTTGTAAATCAAATTTAAAACCTAAGGACATTTAAAATCAACTTTAAAAATAATTTGATATTTACATATAAGTAGTTTATTTTTTGGTTTTACTTAATTTTGTAATTGGAGCCACATCTAGTTTTCTTCCTGGTGTCTCGCAGTTTGAATTACTTCTAAGCTTCTGTAGGATAGTTGAGTTTTGTTTTACAATCCCTATCTTTTTCGGTTTTCCTTTAGGTTTTTGAATTACTATTGGATTTGAGTTGTCCGAGTTATGACGTGGTTCCTCTTCACTTTTTTTTCTCTTCTAGTTCTTCGTCACTTTCTTCAACAAATTCTTTTTGAGAAAGAGTGGGGGCTCGCTATGTACTTTCCTAATTGGTATATTATTAAATAATTGAGCATCAGTAATAATTTTGTCTATAATAATAATAATAATAATAATAATAAAAACGTCTTTATTATTTCCAATAAATACAATTAACATAATTAATGACAAAATATAGCAGATTGAAAATAAAGGGCGAAGTTTATTTTTGATTATGTTATTGGACACAATCAAAAATATTCTTCCACTCAACCCTAAAAATGTGTAATAGGTATATTGGTTTTGTTTTATAATTAGATAAGTATAATTTGCAATAAATTTTCAATAAAAAAAAATAATAGGACTGCAATGATAGGACTGCAATGATAGGACTGCAAAGTGTAACATGGGCAGCATCAAGCTATATGTTGATATAAAAATAAAAAAAACTAATTATAAAATTGTTAACTTTATCACTGAGCGTCTAAGAGATTTTGTTTCATTTTTAATTTAAATTTTGAAATACTACAATTTTTTAATTCTGGTAAGACTTGGTTATATAAATAGCAAATTTGGTAACTATATGAACGCCTGAAAAACTCCGTGATGAAAGCAGGAACAGTCAACAATCCTTTGTTTCTTATATTTAAGTTATGAACGTCAGAACGATAAGTTATTTTACGATGTAGATAGGGTGGAATTTAACTCACTATTTTTTTATGACACAAAGAGATAAAATGTAGTTTTCTCCTGTCCTCCATATTCAACCATCCAGCTTGACTTATTTTGTGAGATATTCTACAACGCCTTCTTATGCCAAAAATCATACGTAAACAAGAATTCTGAACTTTTTGTATTTTATTCTGATAGCTCACAGTTAAGTTCGGACCGTAAACGGCATCCGCATAATTGAATAGAGATAAAACTAATGTTTCACAGAGTTGTTTCTTTACAAAAATAGGAAACAAATGACGGTTTCCATAAATCATTTTAATATTACAATAAGCACGATGTATTAACTTATTTATATGTCTTTCAAACCTTAAATCAGAATCGATTATTACTCCCAAGTTTTTTGCTTCACTTACCAGTTCTAGTTTTTCATTATTGATTTCAATATTTATTGAATTCATTACATTTTGTTTATGATATTTACTACCGAATAACATTACTTTTGATTTTACTGGGTTAATAAGAAGACAGTGCTCAGTTGCACAATCAATAAATGATTTTAAATTATTATTAATAACATCACAAGCAGCGTCCACCTCATGGGGATCAAAACTGTGGTATAACTGAGTATCGTCAGCATATAAGTGAACATTGCAATTTTGGATTTTGTTTAAGAGGTGAGAAGAATATATCGAAAACAACAATGGACCAAGTATGGAGCCTTGCGGAAAACCTGATCTTAATGTTAAATATTCTGAATTAATATTATTTATACGAACTTGTTGTTCCCTACATTTAAAATAATTTTCTATTAGACAACACGCATTGTTTGAAAATCCCAAATATTTTAACATACAAATCAACAAATCATAGTGAATGGTGTCAAAAGCTCTACTGAAATCTAGCATAACTAAAACTGTGCATTTACTCCTATCAGTGGCTCGGAAGATGCCATCAATAATGTGGAGCAAAGCAGTAGTACAACTGAAATCCTTTCGAAAGCCAGACTGAACTACAGGAAGTAGTGCGTGAGTGCTCAGGTAATCTTTAATTTGTATTTCCAGAGTTCTTTCTAAAATTTTAGATAATGTAGGCAATATACTTATCGGGCGCAAGTCTTTAAATTCGGTAGGAGTTTGTTTCTTTGGCAAAACCTTAATAACTGCCTTCTTCCACATGACTGGTACGACACCCTCAGTTATGCAAAAATTTATTATATGAGTAAGATACGGTACAATATGTGGACAACATAGTTTAATTAAATTTATATTTAACCCATCACATCCGGTTGCATTAGTTTTAATATCACATATTATTTTATTAATAAAAAGAACATTAGTTTCTTGAAAATTAAAATTAAAATCAAACAACTTATTGAATTTGTAAAAATTTTTAGTTTCTTCTGAAGGTTCAGTTTGAGGAATAGACCGAATAAAAAAACTATTCACTTCATCGTGATTATTTAAATGATCTGGAATATCAGATTTTTTATCGGGTAAAAATTTATTAGATTTTAGAGTTTTCCACATGTCTCTTGGATTATTATTATTATTAAACTGATGAGTAAAAAATGCTTTTTTTTCTCTTTTAATTGACTGGAATGTAAAATTTCGTAAATCTTTATATGATTGCAAATGAGCAGCAGATCTAGTTCGTTTATACTTTTTTAATGCTTTATCTCTTTCAGCCATCATTTGTTTTATAGGAAATGTTCACCACGGTGCTTTGGGCTTAGTAACTCTTGAAGTGACAACAGGAATATGCCTATCAAACAAATCATTCAAACAGTTAACTAAGTACGAAACTTTTTCGTCTATAGATTCTTGGTCATATATCCTAAAGAATGATGTGTTAAGGAGTTCCCGCTGAAATAACTCTTCATTAAAATTTTTAAAAGTTCTATAAGTAATAAACTTGTGCTTTACCTGTATTTTATCATTTAACTTAAAATCACAATACACCATAGAGTGGTCTGAGATTACTTTCGGCATAACACCTTTTTTATACAATGAATCCTTAGGAATAATGACATAGTCTAACAAAGTTTCCGACGTTGCAGTGATTCTAGTAGGCTCATCAATTACTTGTTGCAAATTAAATGACTCTAATACGGAATAGAAATTTTTAACAATCGTATTTTCATAATCAAGTAAATTTAAATTAAAATCTCCCATACAAATAATTTCATCAGCTATAACATACATACCACCAAGACTATCTTCAAACTCATCTAAAAAAACTTTATTATTCTGTTCATGAGGTTTATAAATATTACCTATATCACTTGCAGTGTATTCAACTCCTTCTATTATTATTTTATTTCTATTCTTTTAGTGCAACTACTAGTACTTTTCTCTCTTTTAACTCAATTTTGGTAAGATCTTCACTAATAATTATATTTGTTCCTTTAAGATTTTTTGCATTAATTAATATTTCGGTTTTTATTAAATTTGTTGCAAGTGATAAAAGCAGTGGTCTAGTTTTTTGAGATTTTTGACCTATTCTATAAATATTATTAATATTCCTTTGATTCAGGGGTATGCCTACTTGGTTGTTAATTACTCTTAATACCTCTTGTGCTAAAATTTACTTATTTTCAATATTCTTTTCTGGAATTCCGTAAAATACCAAGTTATTTTTCTTAAATTTTCTTTCTTGTCTTTATAACTAGACTTTTAGGATGTTGTTTTCTTCCTCAAGTGAAAGGTTTGATTTTCTATTTGAATTACAGGTTGTTAGAGACTGTGATGTGATTTCTAGGTTTTCTGTACGTTCTGTTAGATCCTGCTTTACGCTTTTCAATAAAATGTATACGTCATTAAGTGTTCTGTTTTCTTCGGACATTTTGACTGAATCATTTAATGTATTAATTTCACTCCAAAAAACGTTGACGACTATCAGCAAAAACTAGTTTTGCCAATAATGCACACACAAATTGATCAAAATCTGTTTTATTATTGCAATATTTAATTTAACTTGTTAACTGTTTTATAGCCTTAAATTTTCCGGTTTGTTTTATATAAATTTCACTATATAAAATTGCATTTTTGATCACATTATTTTTAATTTTATCAGACTGTAATAATTGGCATTATTATTTTTAAAATATAAAGAATTTAACAAAAATCACAAAAATATCTAATATTTTTAATATCTATTAAATTAACACAACATATTTATTAAAACCAAACAATTAGAAATAGTTCATTGTACTAGAAAATTAAAGGACAAATCGTACGAATAATCATTAAAAATAAATAAGTAGAGTTTCTTTTTAAAATAATCACGTTAAGGTTGATATAAATAGAGAATCAATCGTTGACACAAAAAAAACTCAAGGGGCGGCCGTTGGGCCAAACCTATGCCCAAAAATGTAACTTATTAATTATTAGTATTTATTATATATAGTAAAGTGTGTGTGTAGTGTTTTAGTTCAAAGGTAATATCTATTTTATTTTAACATGGTTAAATCTCTTGTTTGGGTTATGTATTTTAAAACAGTTCATTAGTCTTTCTTCAAATGCCAATTCTTTCATTTTCGTCCCAAGTTTACGTATTAAATGTTTATCAGTTTTAAGGGTTTTATCATATAAAGAGTTTTTTTATATTAAAATGTTTTTGTGATGTAAAAGGTTTCTTTATATCAAAGTTTCATCATAGATTATATTATATTAGCATGGTTTATCATAACAAAGATTTACAATTGTGGGTAGTAATTTTTGCTATGTCTTATTTCAAAAATAGAGATTGTTTTGATTTATTGAAATTTGTTATTCATTTTTTACTTATATTTAAATATACGTGTTATTGTTTATTAACCTATTTTATTCTCACCTCTTTCCAAAAACCAGTAAGAAATATTCCGAGCATGTTAAGCCTCGGCGTTCCTACCCTTAAGGACTTGAGAGTCTTAAGTCAGTTGCCAAAACCGCTCGACATATGCTATTAAGGGATGTTTTTTTTGGTATTTTTATTATTTTCTTTTATTATTTTATTTTGCCACTGGCGAATGGATGTTCCTTCAGGACTCCAGGACCCTAGGGCTGGTGACAAGCGCTGCCTTTATCCCTTAATAGTATAGTAACAGTAGCTAAAGACCTATCAGTAGTTGTAAATGGTCTTTAGACATAACTGGTTGTTACAAGACCACCGAATGAACGTGTACTTTAACTCAACTGTCTCGATACATGCCAAGTAGTTTTGAGTAGATGTAATAATAAAATGGAATGTTTTTTCATTAACAAAACAAAATAGAGGCAGACGTGAAATTTATTGTTATCTTAAAAAAAATGGCTGAAATGGTCATATCAGTTTGCTGGTACTTTTAAAACGTTGCAAAGAAATTTCCGATATTTCTACATAAAAAATCTTACTTTGTTTAATATAAACTGGAATATGCATTTAAAGAATAGAGTCCTAGACAGAATGTCTTTACTGACCTAATTGAAAAAATTGATCTGAGCAAACTTTGGCATCTTTCAGCTGTTGGGAGATCATCTCCATGGTTTAAGTTTTTCAGGCACAGCTGCCGTTGGAAACCTAAATAAAATCTTATCACAATTTATTACACCTTTGGAAAGAGGGAGCTTTGAATTTCTTCTTGGATTTTTAGAAAACTTTGCAGTTCCTTACCATTTTGCAATGTCCAACCATTTTTATAAATCTTTTCTTCAATTTAAAGAAATAAAACTAAGAACTGCTACTAAAATAACAGGGTTGTTAAATATTTAGTTAAACCGACGTATCGCAATAAGCAAAATATAAAAACACGCAATTTAAAAGCAATTTCAGACAGAAAACAATTAAATGAGATATTTTACAGATTCTCGAATAAACTTAGTTTTATGCTGATATTAAGCTTAAAAAATAAGTACGCCACTGGTAAAGGTTAATTGAGATGTCCAATTAAGTAATTAATTCGGAAGATATCGTGTGTATTAGAAACAAGAGTCATGCAATCGGCTTCATTAGGTAGATTGTGATCAATGGATTGTCATTTTATGTTAACAGTCGTCGATGAATTTTCAATGCCAAATATTCCCGTTAGACAGAAAGTTATTGCGTTTTTTTTTAATTTCTCTTTATATACAAGGGTTAATAATTGCAGTTTGTTCCTATTTTTCTTTCTTTTGCAGCTAAGGTGTTAAAGAAATTTTTTATTTTATTGGCAAAAAATACGTCCAATATTACATCAATTCACGAGTTTCAGCGGTTTTTTTTTTAAGTTACTCTTTGAACTTTCGAGTAACTATATTACTTGCTCATCCTGATTTTCCTGTATTTATATTTTATAAAATATTATTTTATATTGGTAATTTATGGAATAATTGATATATACATCGAAAGCCATTATACTATTAAAATAATTTAATCGATATTGTAATTAATAATTATGTTTACACAGATATGCACTATCCTTTGGAAGGTATATCTAGTTAAAATGTCACAAATATACTTTCATATACAGGATGTTAATTTAAAAACTTTCCATTGGCAATATCTCCTAATAAAAAGATTATTAAAAATTGCTTGAAACAGGTATCTCAATGTATAAAGTAACATTCTCAGTATTTTGGTAAGTAATTTATATGTATGTTACGGTCAGAGTCGTGAATCCAAGAAATGACGTCAATGACCGGCCAAAGACGTCACAGCCTATGCAAGTTGTTTATTCACATGATTGGCCGGGCTTTCACGTCAATAATCATTTAATTTGGCCATTCATGATAATGCCGTCTTTGTCCGGCCATTGTCGTCAATGTATACAAACAATCGGCCAATGCTAAAAACTTAGGTTAGAATTTAGTTTACTTTAGTTTGAGAGTAGGTGCAGTAAACAAAGTGCGCGCCAGTTCGTGTTTTAAGTGCTTTTTTATTTGTGCTATTTATCAACAATGGAACTAACGAGGGATCGATTTGAGCAGGCATTAACTATATTCAAAAAGGTAAATCAAACAAAGGTGGTCCTTAGGATCTCACAAGAGTATTTTATTACGACGGGTTTCGAGGATCAAATCCTCATCAACAGGTAAGGTCTAAAAATAGAGAGGAAAAACGAATGAGCTCATAACTAATAAGTGGGTTTAAACATTTTAATATGAAAGTTGTCAAATATCAAGAACTCACCCGTAATTACTCATCTATTTAAGACTAAGCTAATAGAATTATCCCAGGGTCGGTGTAAAAACAAGTATGCGAGTATTTTTTAAAATACATAAAAAAATATAAAAAACAATAGTTGCAACAAAAAGTTGATGTCAAAACACATAAACAAAAGTAGGTCTAAAACTATTAATAAAATTATTAAAATATTTCACGAACGGACGAACAATTAAGACAAACAAATTTAAAAACTTTTTAAAAAACCCTACAAGCAATAAAATGGGTTCTTGGACAAGTGTTTATAATTCTACAGGAGTTAAATTTTATTTAGATTAATAACTGATTAACGCCCTCAAGATATAAATAGACGAATTAACCATTCTAATATTTAAGATAACAGTTTAGAGGTTGTCAAATTTAAATATTTTGACCATCGGCTAATAGATGGCGTTGGCGAAAAAAATAAGTGTTTCTTAATAATAATATAGGTTTATAAATTGAATTGTTTGAATTTGTACGTAATAAACAAAATGAAATAAATAAATTATTATTGTTAAAAGTAGAGTCTAGCATTAGCGTTGGAAAATAATTTTAGATGTACTAATATTCAAATTAAGAAGTTGGTAACAATCAAAAGACGGAAAAGGAAATGGTGTTAAAATGAAAAGAGAGAAAAACTATTGATTTGGTTAATTATTTTTTGAAGTAATGTGCTGAAAAATGAAAATGGAAAAAAAAGACAGAATAAAAATAAGGAATATCTTATTCCTTATTATTATTATTAAGAGCAAACAGAGATGTAGAAGAAATGCTTGCCGCTTGGATGGCCGACAATAAATCTTTAGATTGGCCCAAAGCTCTTAAATATATTCAATTCCAGAAGAACCGCGCTTTTCATAGTGATAAGTAACAATAAAAATATTTATTTTAAAATAAAAAATTGACTTGTTGGTAGGAATTGGTAGATCGCCCTATGAAGCCATGTTCGGATGTCCCGCTAGAGTTGGATTGGCATCAACAAGTTTACCACAAAATGAGACAGCCAATTTAACTTCAGAAGAAGAAATTGAGGAATTACTAAATGAACAAAATGAATTTTGTCGAACAGAAGAACAAAATACTTCGGCAATACTTAATGTTGAATTCGAAAATCAACCTAATCTACAATCCGCTATAACTGATAATAATACAGAATTCTAAAATCGATTCAATTCAGTTGATAATAATATAGAAATAAGTCAATCCGCTGTAACTGATAATAATACAGAAGTCGAAAATCAACCCAATCTAAGTCAATCCGCCATAACTTGATGTTAATACAGGTAAAAGAATTTATTAACAAAGTAATTAACTAACCCTCAGAATATTTATTATTATCGATTTTTTTTAGAAGCTATATCGATCTATAATGTATGTTCAGAGTGCTCTACATTATTTCCTTCTGAGCAAGGTTGTAATTCCAATGAAGCATGCGTTAATTGCACCATGAAGTCGAAAATTTTGCTTGAACGGAAGAGATCAAAAGAATGTTTAGAAAAGCAAGCAAAGAAAATGATGAAACTATCAAACGAGAAGTTTTCTGAAGTGGACGTAGGTAGAACTGTACGCGTTCCTATACCTGATGTTGACAGGGCAAGGTGTGCTCCTCGCAATGTGTTAGCAGTGGTGACAAATAAGAATGAAGGATTTTACACGCTTGGTAAGAAAATAATACAATTTTTTTGCAATAAAATGGATAAAAGAGATAGGTACGAAATATGACAGTTAAATACGTTTTCTATTTTATTTTAGGGACAAATTCTGGTATTTTGAAACAAAAATTTACGAGATCCAAATTTAATCCCTGTGGAGAAAATTTGCTGGAATCTGACGATGTTTTAGGAGACAAAGAAATAAGCGGAAACTAGTAACATTTTGGGAGCACAAGGATATAAAAAATGTCATTGCAAAACAGCTGCCGCGCAAAAGGAAGATTGTGCAACACTAAGTGTCATGGAAGCCTCAATTGCACAAACAAGCACGAATAAATTTCTTATTTTTATATGAAACAAATCAAATTTATTAATTTTACCAATTTTATTTTTGTAAGCTAAAATAAAGTTTCAGTTTTTTTAATACGTAGGTAATACCTATTATATTTTATAATAATGAACGTTTTTTTCAAAATAGTGTTTTTTGTGTCTCCAGTATAATTAACTAACTATTTTTATGTTAAACCACATTTTCGAAGACGCTTAATTAAACCTAGTGATCATTAACAACAATGTCCAAATAAAATTGATCATTCACGACAATGGCCGGTCAAAGATGTAATTATTCATATTAAAAATGATACACTCATACATTGGCCACGTTAAACGGGAATTCTCATCATTGGGCGGCTAATGACGTCAATGGAGATGAAAACTAAAAATGACATCAATGGCCGGCAGTTAACGTCTTTTCCCAGTTAACGTCTTTGACCGTAACATGTACATCCCACTTTATATTTTGGTCTATGTATTATTATTATTAAAAAAAATTAAAGGCCGAGAACTAGGTTCTATATAGCCTAACAATTTACAATAACTTATAAACAATAGTAAATTAAATTAATATGGTTTGAAGATAATTAATTGTTTATAAAAAAGTCTAATCTATTTTTAAACATGTTCATCGATGTGAAGTCTATAACATCATTGGGAAAGCTGTTACAAACTTTAAAGATTCTGTTTGGTAAAAAATATTGTCTGTATTTAGTCCTATAGTGTTCTCTGTTTAATTTAAATTGATGACCTCTTAGCCTGTTATCATGATTTAAAGAATTTAAATAAAACAGGTCAGCATAATTAAATTTTAATACGCGAAAACTTAAAATTAGATCGCCTCACATGCGGTGCTGTTAAAATGTCTGTAAATGCGCCATTGTTAACCTGTCGGCGTAAAACGGTCGATTTACTCCAAAACTTATACACGTCGCACGTCGTTGTACATTTTCAAGTAGATTTTGATCACGCACTAGCACTGGACACCACACTGGGCCACCATACTCCAATATGGGTCGCACGTATGTTTTAAATAATTTCACTGACATCTAAAATGATATTTTCACGGAGGTCTTTCTAAGGAGATATATAAGTGAATTGGCACGTTTGCAGGTAGTTATCACATGCTCAAACCAGGTTAAATCAGAAGTTTTTTTTAAGGTGAAGGGGGAGAAAAAGTCCTTTATATCTCACAAGGAAAGTCAATGTTTAATTATTTAACAAAACATTGAGTGCGACCGGTTTCGAAGTGTCATCACTTCATCTTCAGGCTCGCCTAGTGGAAAGGAGAATATGTGGTGTAAGGTGTGTTAACACTTAGAGCAAACGATATATAAATTAGTAAAAAAGAGAAAACTCACCATACTCTCCATCCACTAGGGAATACTACAAAACAAGTTTCATCAAATGTTGGGTGAAATAAATTGTAAAATGAACAAAGTTTACAAGTAATAAAAAGTTAAAAATATTTGAAAAACAAATATTAGTCAATTGAAATAGTAAAATTTAAAATATTCAAGACTATACAAAACAAATCACATACATTAAACAGATTAAAAGATAAGGCTTATTTTAAACAACCTTGTTTTTTAAAAAAACTAATATTTGTGAATTTCACAAATATTCCTATACCAGAGGTTCTAGGTTTTGTTGAATCACATTTGTCAAGTTCGAATATATCTGATATTGAACTAGTACAATTTTTGAACCTTCTCAAGGTTTGTTTAGAACAAAACTTTTTTTCATTCAACAATGAAATCTTTTCACAAACAAATGGACTTTCTATGGGATCTCCACTTAGCCCAATATTAGCAGACATATTTATGCACAATTTTGAAAAAGAAAAAATCCTTAAAAATAACCCTTTCCACTCAAATGTGAAATTCTATTATAGATATGTTGATGATATTTTGATTTTGTGGTCAGGTAAATTAGACTCATTAAATGACTTCTTGACTTATATTAATGACTTACATTCTAATATTAAATTCATATTAGAAATTGAAATAAACAAATCTATTAACTTCTTAGATCTTAAAATCTCACACAATAATAACAAGTTCAACTTTGACATCTATAGAAAGCCAACACATACAGGCACAGTTATAGACAATACCTCTAACCATCCAGCAACACATAAATTGGCTGCCTTTAATTGCTACTTAGAGAGGCTATTAAACGTTCCTCTGTCTACGGAAAACTTTAATAAGGAACTAAATATAATTAAAACTATTGCTATAGATCACAACTTTGAACTAGATATTATTGATAAAATGCTAACACATAAACAAAATAAAATTCAACAAAACTTAGTTTATATTAACAATACTAATATGGTACATAAGCTAACCACCAGTAAGAAATACATTTCTCTTACCTTTATTGGAAAAGCATCCTATAAAGTGGCAAGCTTACTTAAAGACCACTTTAAAGTATCTTTCAAAACCCCCTTCTCATTACATAAGTTATTTGTTCATAATAAAGATAAATTAGATCCCTTTGACTTATCTGGAATTTATAAATTAACTTGTAAATCTTGCCATTCTTTCTATGTGGGACGCACATTTCGAAATTTCAAGATCCGTTTAAAAGAACATTTGCGTTGTCTTAACCAAAATACAACAGGTTTTTCACATTTTGCCAACCACCTACTGGACTCAAATCACGACTTCGATTCAACTGAAGGTTTCGAAATCCTACATAGTTCCTACCATAGATTTACTCTTAATAGCTTCGAAAGCCTCGAGATATTGAGAAATTTAAAATTAAATCCTGTTGGTTGCTTAAATGCCCAGATAATGTCAGAAACTCCTCCTGTTTTCTCAACACTAATCTAAATTTATCTTTCTAACTTCCTTTTTAACCTTCCCTTTATTTCTATTCACATATTTTCTTGCAAGGGGTACATTTCAGTAAGTAATTTTTTTCCCATAAGAAACCAACGAGCACGTTTAAAGATTAGGTTAGATTGTGTGATTTCACATCCGTCATTTTCTTCTTTTCTTCTTTTATTCTTCAGTTGCTTCTCAACAGTTAACCCAGTCATTTCTTCTTCTTTCTTCTTCCTACAACATCACATACACTTGGTGATTGATTCATGGCCCAAATCTTATATAATAAATAATAAATATTTCTTCACTCATAGTTTACATCTTATTACCTATTATACCCTGTCATGGGTTTACCAAAGAATTTTTTTGTTAATACTTGCCACTACCTGTAGAGGCCTTAACTTGACAGGTCTCCTTTCAAAAATGTTAGTTTTTTGAAAAAACAAGGTTGTTTAAAATAAGCCTTATCTTTTAATCTGTTTAATGTATGTGATTTGTTTTGTATAGTCTTGAATATTTTAAATTTTACTATTTCAATTGACTAATATTTGTTTTTCAAATATTTTTAACTTTTTATTACTTGTAAACTTTGTTCATTTTACAATTTATTTCACCCAACATTTGATGAAACTTGTTTTGTAGTATTCCCTAGTGGATGGAGAGTATGATGAGTTTTCTCTTTTTTACTATTTTATATATCGTTTGCTCTAAGTGTTAACACACCTTACACCACATATTCTCCTTTCCACTAGGCGAGCCTGAAGATGAAGTGATGACACTTCGAAACCGGTCGCACTCAATGTTTTGTTAAATAATTAAACATTGACTTTCCTTGTGAGATATAAAGGACTTTTTCTCCCCCTTCACCTTAAAATTACCTCAACTCACACATGACTACCCCCCCTTGTCAATAAATCAGAAGTAACACTATTCAGTGCATAGTCGTTTAGTGTGTATTGTAGGCGAGGATTGTTTTTCCCCATATACAAAACTACACATTTGCTAACATTTAACGGCAGTAACCACTCATTGCACTATTTTCCAATATAATTGACATCGTTTTGCAGTAAGTTATATTCCAGCAGTGGATTTGCATTCATTTTGGTGTCGTCCGGATAAAAAGACTTACATGTGTGAAAATGTTTTCTTTTACACCACCCCCAATACGATCAAGCCTATCAGATATGAATAGTGTATATCCATTAAGGTTCACGAGAGAATCAGGTATAGATGAACTTAGCCAGGTTTCACATATAAAGATTATGTCGGGTGAGTTATACTGAACAAAACATAAAAAATCAATAAATTTAGCGTTGAGAGAATCCAAGTTGGTGTAGAAAAATGTCCAATTAAGAAATGTGGAAGAAGATGGCGAACTGGTTACGAAAATTTGAAACAATTCTTAGGACACCTTCGATGTATTTTAAGGTAAGATCAGTTTCTCCTTGCTGTTTTCTATCCTCAATTTCTGTCCGGAGATCCTTTAAAACTTGTACTTTGTTGGGAGTTTGATCGCTAATAATGGTGAATTTGTTTGTAGAAGGATTTTCTACAAGTTTTCTTTTATTTCGCAGAATATCGCGAGCCTCAAATTTACTTTGCACAACAACTTTACGATTGTCTGTCGGTTTTCCGACACAAAAGAAAATGACTCGATAAGCTGTATAGTTGACAGTATTCAGAACTTCTGCTATTTTGCTTTTATCGTGATCTTTCTTTACAGTTAAATCCTCAGCTACTTCGGGAATTTCTCGCATGAAAACGTTTTTTGCTCGAGTCATTCTGCCTATTGCCTTATGTGCTGCTTGGTCGGTAAATTGAGCAGAAGATAAGTGATCAATTACCGATAACTCAGACACTTTATGTGAGAGGTATATGATATCTTTATTGTGCTATTATTATCCATTTTAATAATTATTTGTATGTTTTTAAAACCAGGAAAAAAATGAACAAATACATTTTTTCAATATTTACAGTTAATAACTTTTCTTGAAACCAGCTAAATATTAGGGGCAAGTCCTCTTCTACTTTATTTTGTACTAAACGCCAGAACTGGAATCCTCTGAGACATTGAATTCTATCACCACCTTTTCGATTACATTGTCCACCATCCCGTCCAACCTCCACATTTGTCTTCTTCCTTGATGACGTGGGTTTCGACATTTGTCCAATCTTTCCATATTCGTGCCATTCCGATTTCCAGTAAACGTTGGGCGTCACTAATTTTAAATGTCACATTATCACGAGCTACGTAACCCTTTACTTGAGCACAAATTAGTTCTATCGTATTCAATTAGCAATGGTACGCAGGAAGTCTTAATACGGTTATACCTCGAGCAAGAACCAATGTATCTACAACATGCTGACGATATCTGTCTCGATGCTGTTTAATTATGGTTATAAGCTCCCCTTTAACCATGTCCCCAGAAAAGGGAATTACCTCTTGATTAAAACCAACCTTGCATCGCCGCTTTTTTAGTAGCCATAGTGGGTAGACGTTGAACTAAGCAGCTGTGATAAGAAGAGTTACCAAGCACTATCACTGAATTTGGCTCGATCCGTGAAAGTAGAGTTTCAAACCAACCTTCAAAGCGTTGAGCGTCCATGTCTTGGGCGACAATTACTCGTTGTCCTTTTCCAGTTAGTCCTCGTTTTCCTGTTGATAGACCTTCCACAAATGCTTGTCGGTAACTTGTTATCGTAGTATATTGCCAGATTTTAGATTCTCTGTGACTAGCACAGTCGTAGTAATTTGGCTTTTCAGTGAAATGCTTGCTGCTGTGAGTTTATTAATAGCAACGCTCATTTCACGTCCCGTATGTATATTGTTAAGTTTTGATTCAAGCACCCATGTAACCTGGTTACATCGTCCCCTTCATGAATACTGAAAATGTCTTCTTTTAGTGATGAAGGAAGACTATTTTTATAAAATTTCTCAGAGATTCTGAGAGCAAACTCTTTGATTGGTTCCATGGATGCTTGTTCGTGTATGTCTGTGATTCTTGATGCATTGTCTTGTTTACCAAACGATGTTCCCTTATAAAGCAAAGATATTTTCATCATCATGAAACTCTCTTCTCTTTCTATTAAAACAGAGTTAAGAGATGGTCTTGCATATCGAAACTTTAACTCGTGTACTATTTTTCTTAATGTCTCTTGGCTCATTTGTGGAACGAGATCATTCTCCAATAATTTCCCTCTAATAGATTCCATGGTTGGCGATTTGTTTTCAAGAAAAAAAAAGAATGAATAGTTGTGCGTACCATATTTTTTTGGTGCCCGTCCAATTTAATTTTTTTTTTGACCACAGTTTACTTTTGGAGCTTGCACAGTTCCAGTCACCTTTTTTTCACGTACAATGCGTTCAATTGTCGCCACGGATACTCTCGTTAATAGTCCTATCGGATTAAATTCGCAATGGTACGCAGGAAGTCTTAATACGGCGAGCAAAAGCCAATGTATCTACAACATGCTGTTTAATTATGGTAATAAGTTCCCCTTTAACCATGTCCCCAGAAAAGCGAATTACCTTTCGTTTCAACCAACGTTGCATCACCGCTTTTTTATTAGCCATAGTAGATAGACGTTAAACTAAGCAGCTGTGATAAGAAGAGTTATCAAGCACTATCACTGAGTTTGGCTCGATCCGTGAAAGTAGAGTTTCAAACCAACCTTCAAAGCGTTGAGCGTCCATGTCTTGGGCGACAATTACTCGTTGTCCTTTTCCAGTTAGTTCTCGTTTTCCTGTTGATAGACCTTCCACAAATGCTTGTCGGTAACTTGTTATCGTAGTATCTTGCCAGATTTTAGATTCTCTGTGACTAGCACAGTCGTAGTAATTTGGCTTTTCAGTGAAATGCTCGCTGCTGTGAGTTTGTTAATAGCAACGCTCATTCCACGTCCCGTATGTATATTGTTAAGTTTTGATTCAAACACCCATGTAACCTGGTTACACCGTCCCCTTCATGAATACCCAAAATGTCTTCCTTTAGTGATGAAGGAAGACAGTCCAAGAATTCGTTGGACTTTTGTTTAATACTTCAGAATGGTAAGGTGCATTGTCTATAATAATTACGCTGGGCTCACTTAAACCTGGGAGAAGTAAACCCGATTTCCCTCCTGCATGTAAAATTATGTGTCGCTTCCCTTCCTCATCGGTATGTTTGATGGGCGTTACGTTATCATCTTGCCATATTCTCTTGGTTGCATCCCTAGAAAATATCCATGTTTCGTCTAAATATATAAAATTCGCCCCTTCTTTAAATTTAGAATATTTTCTTAAAAAGTTAATTCTCTTGTGCACGACAGAACTTCTTTCACAAAAGGCCTTTCTGTTATCCTCCTTTTGAAATTTGAAAGCCAAGTTATGTATCACTTTCCATAGACTTGTTTTGCCAATGTCGTCAAATTTTCTATCTATTAATTCCGAGAGAATTGTATTTAAGGTCACATGTTCCTTGTTGGCCCTCATTCGATAAATGGTATCACGAATTTCAAATTTCTTTCCATCTGGAATATCTTTCGTTTTCAATGATGGGCGAGTTTTGCGGTGATCTTCTTTCGGCAGTTCACTATTGCGATTTTAATTTGGTTTCACTAATTCCTAGAGCATCGCATACGCGTTGTTGTACAGACATTACCGATTTTAAAGGACCGCTATTTTCTTTTTCATCCGTAAAATACTTATATACACTACAAATTAGACTATCTACATCTAACACACGTCTAGGTATTTTTAAAATTTCCATTAAATTTACAATATACATACAATGTCAACACTTGCAAAGAATCAATTCAACTGCAATATTTGTAACAAATTTAGTACCTACCCTAATGTTATTTTAATTTAAATCTGACCATTAGGGCAATTTTACCTAATTTCTTGGGAAGAGGCTTATTGGAACTGGTTGTCAATGACTAATTTGCATAATTTTGTTAATCCGAAACTCGCGTAAGTATAACGAACAGACTGTATTTTAAAATGTGCTAAAAATCTATTTAAAAGTGACCGTGGAACCGTCAACGTCACGGTGTACTGCTTGCAGACGTCCCACATTAAAGAAAATCCCAATAAAAAAAATTAAAGCAGAAATAAATAATGATATTACATAAAATTATTTTTAATTAAAGTTATATAGTAGGAAAGACGTGCTTTTTAGGTTATGTATGCAACACTTATACTTACGTGGTAATATATAGTCATCTACTTTGAAATGGAGTGAACAGACTTTCATATTCTGTGTAATATTTTTTATTTTTAATGCTTTCATCCAAGCCACTAACAAATCAATTTTTTCCAATTTTCCAAAGTGATTTGCAACACTAACAAAACGTTTCCCAACTGGTAAAAAATAGTGAAAGCTTAAACTTATATCTTTTTGAGCGGCTGTTGCATCCAGGGACCGAGCAAATCAGTCTGGCCCTTCGTTTAACACAGCAACATTTTCTATCGTCCATTTTTCACTTTTATTCGCAAAAATTACAGTAATTATGCACGTTGACACTGATGTATACGTAAACGCAATATATTCCTAATAAAATGCCATCTAAAATTAGTTTCATTTTTTACCACCAGACGTCGTACCGTTATCGGACATATCCCAATACACACACAGTTAAAAAAGAATCAATTTAGGATTCACCCTATATAGATAAGGGTATGGCAGAATGCAGCGTTTCGAGTTAATGACCTGCTCATTATGTGTTGTCATATTCTATTTACTTTCGATACTTTAGTTCCTAGATGACGCTTTTTCACCTAGAGCTCCTTCACTAAAACTAATTTAATTCTACTATAGAAATTACGAACAAACAATTGGTATAATCAGAGAGCATAGCTTCCTAGTGCCCAATTTTGGTCCATTCATCTGTGTCTCATGTCCATGCACTCCACGTGTATCATATTTGTGCAATCCACGTGTGTACTGACAAATTGACATTGGACTAAGATTATTACCAAACGAAATATTATGCGATGCAAGACACGAATAGCGCCGCAATTAAAACTGCTCTATCAAGTGAGAGGGGCCTTTAATGAATGTTTATACACTATGTGGCGTTTCAGTAAATTATGAAATTACGTTTAAATTGTGTCTTGATTAATGTGCTGAAAAAGTATTGAAAGGAAATGTTGTGTTGATGAATGTGGGTTGTTAATCATCAAATTATTGCCGGTATTAAGTAATTAAAACAATGGATTACTGATTGTTGTGAATAGAGGAAAATTAAAGATCATAGTCATGCCAACCGAATCAGTGTGGTAAAAAAAAACTGTTACGTTAAATAAACAAAGACAATCAAATTAATTTGATAACCTCTATATTCCTGGTTTACTAAAAAAGCCTATTTACTCAAAATGACGTGAAAGAATAAAATATACATAGTATTTTAAAAGTCTTAATATGGCTTATTTTTGAAAATAATTGATTTTTGGAAATGATAGTGCATTGAAATCTTAAATTAAGGTCACAGCGGCGTCTATATATTTGACATATTGAAACTACTCAAAAAACGTATATTTTTTCATATTTTCTTTTGTTTATATGCGCTTCTAAACATCCTTTGATACATTTTATTTTATATAAATAAATATAAATAAAAGTACTACACCAACATTTTTAAACTCTCGCAGTCAAACCCGAGAATACCGATCAAGGAGAAGCGACAATATCTGTCGGTGCCTTTGAAATCGGACGGACCTTTTTGACAACATGACTTTGATTAATACACAACTTAATACGCTGAGAAAACATGCTTATTTTCTACACTGAGCGAAATAGTTTGGCAAATTATCTGAAATCATTGTTATATTCCATGCGCAAATGTTGTAATGTGATTTAATTACATTGAAGTAGTTAGGGTTAATAGCAATGGTGAAATTTCGGCACCAAAATATAATTCATTATGTAATAATTAATTATTTGTTATAAAAGTAAAAGACGTTTATTATTTTATAATTTATCTATAAAATTTGTTCAAGATTTGGTTTATTTATTGTTAAAAATGTAATAAAAGCCCCATATATAATTTAAATTACTTTTTCCTTAAATAAAAAAATAAAAATAAAATTAAGGGTACCAAAAAAAATTTAGGCAATAATTAAAAAGACGTGAGAGGTTTAACTAAATATTTGCAATGTGCATATATTTTCAAAGCTTTTAGGTTTAAAAAGTACTTACATATTTAGAATTTCTGGATTTATATTATATTAAAAGGACTTTCAAGTTTATTACTTATTTCTGTAGAAACAAGTGTTTTTTCGCCAAGTTAAACCAGATGTCATTTAAGGTTTATGTATTTTTAGTTAAATACCTGGCCTGGCTATCACCCAGACAATACAAATATGTCCATTGGACGTCCATTCGATATATAATTTTGGATGTCTAGACTGGATACCCGGATATGGACGTCCAGACCCTCAAATGGATCTAAAATGTACGTCCATTGGGTTGTTTGGGCATAGACGAATTTTTAAAACTAGTATTTATTTAAGTATGTACCAATATTTCCTAAATCAATTCCAGTAGGATTCATTCAATAAATATAAATATGAATGGGCAAAACATATTTATATTGACATAATTGTTACTTACAATTTAATAAAGGGATTTCGCCTACTTTGACCAATACTCATTAAAACACGTGGATTTTTTATATTTCAGTTCATTGTTTATTAAATTTATTTAAAAGAAGAGAAACATATTTCAGAAAATCCAATACCTACATATGAAAAATAAAATGTCAAAAATTATTAAATCATTATACTTAATATTTATACATGTGATAAAATTCTTAGTTTCCACCACACCAAAAAAATATCACTTAACAATCTTAACATTGCTCACGTACTAAACACAACTTGAACTGACTTTGACAAATAACATCATTTTGAGTGATACACAACTTATTTTCGCACATGCGCGTATCAAAACGGTACACCGAAAACACCAAGCTGTCACTTCTCCTTGATCGGTATTCTCGGCCAGTACTTAAAATCTAATCGTACTTATCAGAAACGACCGTATAAGTTTTTTCCATATTAATGATATTCACGGGAACCAAAAAAAAAACTTTTTTACTAAAGAATCAGTCACAATTATCTTATTATCGATTTTAATCACCTTATGCGCATGCCCGATCCACATTCCACTCCTTCCGTTCCCGAACGCCATAGGTACTTTAAGAGTGAATAGAGTGAAAAGAGTGCGTAGCCCGAACTCGCTTCTTGTAAGGATAAATAATTGTAAAAATAAATCAGAATATAAGTGTTTAAAATAAATCAAATTAGTATTTTGTGGATATATCCTAAATTAAAAAGTATGATTAACATTACGGGTTCAATATGGCATGTAAAAGGCATAAAAGCAGATAAAAAATTCCTATGTCATTAGTATCAATTTTCTTTTGTTAGGTTGGCTTCATTGTCCTTTTATAAAAGTCCTCTATTATTATCTCCATAGTAAGTTATAACAATAGAGGACTTCTATACAAGGGAAGGGCAACCAACTTGACAAAATAAAATTGACACTAATGACATAAGAAATCGGGTCACATAAAGAGACTGTTTTTTAGTTTGATTTTTGGTATTTTCTATCTACTTTCATGCCATTTGCATACCTACGGGTACAACAACCCGTAACGTGAAAAAGACTATTTAGTTTAGGGTATTTTACATTTGAAGGTTGAAATATTTTGTCATTGTCAGCTGTCAATTATGTTGATGATAGAACACAGGCGTAACCATAGATGGGCATAAGTAACTAGTATTGTATGTTGGTTGTATATTTTATAGAACTTGTATTCGTAGCAGCAGCATTTTGCAATCGACATAAATAAATAAAACCAAATGAAAAATAATGTTTCGAGAAAGCAGGAGAAACACAATTAGACTAATAACAACAAAAAATAAAATGCAATGCTACGCTTATGTTTTGACATTATCGACAGCTGATATTGACAAATGTTTTCAACCTTTAAATGTAAAATACCCTAAAATAAAAAGTCTTTTTCACGTTACGGGTACAACAAGGTATGCAAATGGCATGAAAGTAGATAGGAAAAACCAAAAATCAAACTAAAAAACAGCCTCTTTATATGACCCGATTTCTTATGTCATTAGTGTCAATTTTATTTTGTCAAGTTGGTTGCACTTCCCTTGTATAGAAGTCCTCTATTGTGGTCCATCCATTTGAACAAGTGACGTAACAAACTAAAACCCATCATCATAAAATTATGGAAATTGGAATTTTTGCAATCTTTGTAAAATCTGAATAACACGATAATAATTAAAAAAAAAAAATGGTGCAGTGTCATGTTTTTGTCTATTTTTAACCACCGTTAAAAAAATTAATTGATTTTTAGTTCAATTCTCAATGTTGTGACAGCAAGGGCCAAAGAAATGCGATCCACCACTAAGTTATTAATGGAAATTCAGAAATAAATCATCCGACAGAAATGCGATTATGATGAATTAGCGGTCGTAGGCGGTTTTCCGATAATTTTATTACAACAAAGTTCCTATCGAGAAATAAATTTAGATAAAGTTGCGAAAAAGATCACTTGGATGATGTAAAAAAGATTATCCTGATAATAAGAGTAAATATTACAGAAATTAAATTAGCTGGAAGCGGAAAAGTTAGTTATCAGGAGCGGTTCCTACATTGGTTTATTTGTGCAGTGAACACCCAGTTAAAATTCTTAAAGAAACTTTATTTTAAAATCACATAAATAACATAAAAATATAAATGCAATTTTAATATTTTTCTTATTTTTACACATATTAATCTCTATTTTTTGGTACGCCACTGTGCTCTGGCTCGTCGGGTCTCTATCGGTACATTATGCTGATTGAGCACCAAAGGTTTCCGCAAATGCCTGTAGTTGAAAAAAAAGATCAACAGATCAATAAAACAACAAAAGTGACTGCTTAAAACCAGGCTATTTTGTGCATTGCACATAAACAAGACGTGACGTCACAAAGTAAGGCGGGGCATACGAACCTTTCCGATCGTTAAGATATAATTAAAAGCGGATGCTATGAAGATACATAAAATGTTAGTACTTTTGTATCACACTTTTACTTCATATGTCAATCTCAAGCTACTGGAATAAATGCCATTTTTTTTTAAATGGCGTCATTTAAATGATATAAAAATATCATCAAAGAGGTTGTAGATGTGTAGACACTGGGTTTTAAGAGAAAATTCAAAATTCTGAATTTAAAGTGTGTATAGGAAAAATTGTTTAAAACAATTTCACTATATTAAAAGTTTATTTTTTTGTCTAATGTGTTTATTTTTTTGTATTTATTTTGACCTATTTTGTTTGTCTTTTTTTTAATAAAATATATTTTTGTCTTTTTTACCCATAAATCACAGATTTTTTGTGCAAAACCAGACATGTCTCTGGTTACGTCCAAACTTTTTAACCAGGTTTAATATTCTTCAACCGTCAATTTTTTATAATTCAAGGAATATAAAGTCTAAACGGTCTTTACGATTTTCGAAAAGTGTTATTATGGACTTGGAGTTTTTAATTTAGGAGACTGAAATATAAAACTATTAACTTCAAATTAATCAAAATATGACCCTAAGTTGCTATTTTGATTAAACTTTTCCACTTGCCATATCGCAAAATAGTGTTTAGCGTCTCTACATAATTCTATCTCGATGGTCCCAATTAAATTCTAAATAAATTGTAAATCCCGATAAGACAATTTTAATTATGTTTGTTAAAAAATTGTGTTTAAATAAAACTGCAACTTTAATAAATCAGAAGTATTATTACCCAAAAACGTCTCCAAGGTAAAGGATTTATTATTATTTTAGGCATCAAAGTATTCTTGAGGTTATGTTGATTGTTTATTTGCAATTCGAAAAAATAATTTAGTTATACGAGTGTAATTTATATTTTTTTTTTGTTCCAGTATCTAAGTCTACTACAGAATAGTCATTTATTTTCTATCCAACTGTAAAAACCATGCAGTGAGGAGAAAATGTGTTATTTTTGTTTATTTCCTACAAAAGATATTAGGCATTCCAACGATCTGTCCAAATGGCAATCAGTGGGGAGTGACAGTTTAGATATGGCAAACCTGTCGTCATGTTGTCATTAACAGGGTCAATGATACATATATAGTTATATAGATTGCTCAAAGTTGGTCGTTTGCAAGCGGCCATATTGCCTGGCAAATATTTATTAATTTGAATCGGTTTAGCAAAAATGTGTTTTAAATTTTGTTTCTTTAGCGAATTCCCTTTTTCCTTGTTCCAGTATTTTTAATGAAAACTACTTTATTCCTTTTACATTTTATTTTTCTACAACATACAATTTACAAAAACCTTAACCCTTCTTCTTCTATCGAATTGGAAAAGAAAAATAATATGTAAATAGGGTATAGAGCACATACTTTGATTACTATACGAGGCAAGAGAGAGGTCCGACACGCCCAACATAGGGCGCGGCCATTTTGAACCCTGTGACACAATTTACAGCTAAAGAATCAGATCGCTCACTCTGCGTCGGCACTTTTGATCTCAATGTTTCAGTTTATATACTGTGCAACTCGGATAATACAATATATGAAAACCGCCTATAATAAAACAGCAGTCTTCTGCGTATCCTGAATTTGTATCCCTGGAGTGGATGTTATTTTGGAACTTTCAACTGGTCCGAGTGAGCTAACTGATTCTTTAGCAATAAACTGTGACTTCAAAAATAATATTCACTGACACTGACAGCAGCAAGCAAAATATCAGCAGGCAGATTCCCATTTACAATTCGATATCGAAATACTCGATTTCGTCAGTTTGGTTAATTCCGATTTGCGGGAAATCATATTCGCATCGACTTAAACGATTGCGAGTCACTCGCCAGCTCTATGATGTCGAATTGCTCGATTTCGGTAGATTATTGAGGTTATAGCATAGCACGTGGTTGTAGCCTTATAGCGGTTATAGAGAAAGAAACAGGAAAATCAAAGTTTGGCTTAAACTTATGTTGTACGAAAGTCCAATATCTAGTTGGTATGACCCAGTTGTATAAAAACGTAATGCAGCAAAAATATTTATGAAATTTGGCAGATAATTGTTGTAGACTCTCTCTACAAGGTGGGGCTGTATAGTATCAAATAGATACCTAGCGGTTTTTCTGTTCAATCTGTAAAATTCAATAAAGCTCAAATGAAATGCTGTGGTCCCTGAGTAGACGCCATTGTAAAACGAGGGCTCTGTTTTATTCCCTGTATCTTATTCGTTGTATACGGTTATTAAAAATTGGTAGCATACTTGCGTGGCTATTTATTATAATTCACTTTCGAACAAAAACACCAATAAAAATAAATATCTAATACCGTTGATTTGTTTACATATATTAACTGTCAATTAAAACACGTATTGCGCATGCTCGCTATGAATATTACGGGTTTTGGAATCGACCAAAACGCAGGGCAATTCGATAGTGAATAGGAATAGCAAATTTCTCGATATCGTATTTGGTTGCGAGTATCGAAAGCGATTCGATTTCGCATTTCGCACTGATTTGGAATCCATGTGCGTTTTAATAATCCGCTTCTGCGCTTCCGGAATTGTCGGTTTAGTCGTTTTAACCTGTCAGATTAAAACAAGAAAACCGACAATTCCGAAGCAGAAGTGGATGATTAAAACGCACCTATTAAAAATATTGCGCCAAGATGTAGGCAACACGTAATAAGGGTTCAAAATGGCGGAGTTTTCTATCTCTTTTTAAAAGGCACTCAGAAAACTGCGCAGTGCGACCATTCTCTGTATAGTAAAAGAAAATCAAAGTATGTGGTATAGAGTTTTGGATGACAAGTGACATTACATACCTGACATTTGACATAGTTGGGTTTTTAGCGATTCGCTCAACATTAAAACCAATTTTCAGCCTTTAGATATTTTAAAAATAATAATTGCTTACATTTTTACTTCAAGGCATAAGCTTATGTTTGTTTTAAAAAATATGGATGATCAATCTATGTAACTATCTATTTCATTGACCTTGTCAAATCACCAGGCCTACAGGGTTGCCATAATTTTGCCATATCATAACCTGTCAAAACCCACTGGTAGCCATTCAGTTTGGAATGCCTAATTAACAAAGTTTTAAAAACATGAAGCTACGTAAATGGATACATGATCATCAGAAGAGATCTCACTTAGACAAAATTTAATTAAATTCGAGTGTGTCGAACAAACTTAAGCAACTTTATTTATTTATAGAAAAATCATTCAATTAAGGCGATGGCTGTTCCATCAAGAAATTGGGTTCTTATCGCAATTATATAAAGGTTCCTAACCTTAAACAAATCTTCAGTTGCCAGCCATGAAAAATCATTGTACTTACCATATAATAAAAGATGTTTAAAAGAATATGTTATTTTATTTGACATGTGTGACAAATTGTGAAAATGATTAAATTTACAATAAAAACTGAAAAACGGTAGGTAAAATTTCATATAATAATATTGTTCCACAAAAATCAATGTCAAGCTTCCTGCTTGACCTGATAAATATTTAAAAGTAATTTCAAAATTGTAACGGTTGGAACCGTTATTTCGACACAACCACCTTTCACCTCTTAAATGTCACTTGTCGGTTTGTTCTTCCTTGATTCGTATTGTGAGAATTATTTTTGACTTGGATGTCAACGAATCAACTTGATTTGAATTTCAATATATCTAGGTCATCCTATGTATTAGATGATTTTTAATATTCTTATTGGCCGTCTGATTTTAAAAGCATGGCTATATCTAGACGGCTTTGAATTCCTATCAAGATGTTTTATGGTTTTTATACCTAGAAGTTTGTTTTCGTTTTGGTACAATCTGAAGACCGTGGTGTGATTCATCTCTAGAAGATCTAGACAGTTTCGAGTTTAAGTTAGAATTCACGTTGCAGAATTACGAATAAGGATCCCGAATCCCTTTGAGGAAGTTGCCTGAGAATATACCATGCGATAAACATTCCTTATATTACCTCCCTTTACCAAAAGATAAGTTTTATTTAATAAATCATCTTAAATTTGAATTTAGCAAAACTATGTGAATTAGAATTTGATATCTACCTTATCTAAAGCATGGTTTAAATATAATTTGTTAGTGGTTAGTGATTTTCTATTCGCTGTGTGCAAGACTGGTAGCGCTCTCTGGTGACGGGAAAGCGACGGTTCTCCTCATTCATTCCCGCATACTTGCTATACACCTCACACTCAACAGTTGAACTTGAAAATTCTTTTTCAACAATTAAGTGTTGCAACAAGTTTTGTGTTCGCTGTTAGTTGATAGACTCACAAAAATTGTTTCTGTCGCACAAAAAGTAAGTAAATGACATAAAAATATTTGGAGGTTATGCATACGAAGTATCTGCGTTTTGAATGTCATAAATCAATGTAATTTGTCTGTATTTTTAGATGCTACATTTTTGTCATGAGTGTCATCTTGTACACTGGATTTGAGAAAATATCTCATGACATAAACTTTCAGCCTGAAACGCCAAGAAAAGGTAAAGATATGGTAGAAGCTGGGCATGTCATAAATGTCGAAGAGCACAGAGAGTCAGGCCTTTTTATCCGAGCTGGTGTCATTAGACAAACGTCTGTCACGAAAAAAGAATATCTTGTAGAATTGCATGTAAGATAAAAATTGTGTTGAAATCCATTTATTATTGACAATAATAAAAATAATCGCTACTACGATGATGTGGACAATCGCCGACTCCTGCCACCATAGGCGCTGCGATAGCTCAATCTATCCCCTCCAAGCCAAATGCACACAGCGAATATTTTTATTACTAATCTAAAGTCAAGTATAATAAGCTTTAAATATAGTGGTGCCCAACTTCTTTTTCAAAGTTATTCGAGTTATTTAATAACCTAACCCACGCCCAATCAATTGAGCTCGAACACATTAAACAAGTACATAGAATAACTAGAGATCACGTTACAAAATATGAAGATAAGTCAGCTGAATAATGTTTATAGATGGTTTTCAAGGTATTAAAAACAAAGCAAATATTACAATAACTAAAATATTCCCCTTTGAACATAACAAAACACCAATAATTCTATCTTCTTCAATGTAAATCATATGTTTGTGTGTCTACATGTAGTCATTTTTAAAAAGTATTAAATTCAAGGGCGTTTGTCACGCCATGTTGAAAATTATTGAATTTTCTTTATTTTAAGCGTTAATGCAGGCTGTGATGTATTTTCTGCAATTAATTTCATCTTAATAAGTACAGAGAAAAATGTAACATGAAGTGATGTTATTGTTTTCACACGAAATTCTAAATTAAACACGTTTTATTGAGTGAAACCGACCATTTTATTCTGCAACACCTAAAACAAACCAGAATTCTCTTACAAGTTCATGAGTAGAAGGTATTTGTAAATTTGTAAAACAATAAAATCCTCATTTTCTTACAGTGATCATAAGTTGAATTTGAAAACAAAAATAATCTTGAGGCGCAACTATTATTACTTAATAACTGCAATTTATTATTTAGGAAATATACTAGTACAATGCATCAGAGGAAGATTTGAAGTCGATAAAGCAACATCAAATCGATTGTTTACATTTCATTTTACATGTTTTGTAAATTAGGCTATTATTGTTGTTGTTAAATTTACATAATTAAGCAAATATTCATCACCGCATAATTTTCAAAGCAGTATTCTGATTGATTTTAAATTCAGTCTCGTTCTATTTCGAACTTGGAAGTTTTAAAGTATCGTTATTGAAAGTAAATTTAATGCATCGATTAAACTTTCATTGTATCTACTATAAAGCCGTAAACCATAATATATCTGGTTGATATAAGGTACAAACAATATAAAAAAGATAAACGTAGCAAAATTCAGCTGTGTGCTTGGTTAAATTCTACAATTTCACCAGTAAAACATCAACAAATTAATATTTTACATCTACTAAATAAATAAACAATTCTCAAATAGTTCGACTGCTTTTTACCCTAATATAATGTGAAGTTATGAAACTATAAATAGCATTTTTCTCAGAATACCGAACGTCGAACACCTGTGTTTTCAGGTGCACAGCTGTGAAGTGGAACAAAATGAGTGTCCGGCGCATAGTTAACAAAACACAAATGACGTATTTCATTATGTCATGATGTTTTCATTGGTTGAAACCGAATAGGTGCGTCAACTATGCCCCGGACACTCATTTCGTCCCAACAGTATACAGTATGGTTCAAATGAAAGGAATAAATTCATTATAATGGAAGTAGTTGGTTTTTTGAAAAAATGCTCGGACAGGTCAATTTTGTTTAATTAAAGCGCAATTTTTTAAATATAATTCAATTTTCCCCCACTTCCCATTTTTGGACAGTGACGTCATTGACAATTTTTTTAAATGGTAACCCCAATTTTTTTTTCTTGATTTTGAGAGATCTTGCAATTTCCTACTCGGAAACATAATATTTGTAATATCTGACATAACAATTTTTTTTGAATAAAAGTAATTTAAAGATCAGATACATAAATTTTATTTTATTTTGAAACACAATAAATGAATAAAAAATTATTTGTAATTAAGTGCTTCATCTAAAAAAAAAAAATAATAATAATAATAACAAGAATTTATTGACAATTTCACAAATTCTTTTTTATTATTATTATAATTATTATTATTATTATTATTTTGTTAGATTAAGCACTTAATTACAAATAATTATCTTTTAATCAATTATTGTGTTCTCAAAATAAAATAAAATTTATGTGTCTAATCTTTAAATGACTTTTATTCAAAAAAAATTGTTATGTAAGATATTTCAAATATTATGTTTCCGAGTAGGAAATTGTCAATGACGTCACTGCCCAAAAATGGGAAGTGGGGGAAAATTGAATTCTATTTAAAAATCTGCGCTTTGAGTAAACAAAATTGACCTGTCCGAGCATTTTTTCGAAAAACCAACTACTTCCATTATAATGAATTTATTCCTTTCATTTGAACCATACTGTATATTAGGGTGAGCTCGACGCGAACAGTTCAGTTGTCTTATTGCCACCAACGAGTTCAGTTGTTTTATTGCCACCAACGAGTTCAGTTGTCTTTTTGCCATCATCGCTCACAGTTGTCGTTGCTATCCGAACGTTCAGGTGCTTTCTGCCGACGGCACGTTACTTTCTACATTTTTACAAGCGTTTATTGCATTTTATTTTCTGGTGAAAGTTATATCTTCTACAATTATTATGGCATAAGAAATTCTACAAACAAATGTTTTCAAGTTGGTAACTAAAAAATCAACTGTATTAGTTAATCAAATTGTGATGAACTGAAATTGTAAATATTTAAAACTGTTTAGTAAAGATAAGAAAATTATATCTAAATGGAATCAACCACTATGTATTTACTTCAGTGAAAATAGTAAATTAAAAACACTTCTTTTTCTACTACCTATGACTCGTTAGTTATTTCTACAAAAGAACTCAATACTTCTAACACCAGCGACATATGCTACAGAACATTTTTACCAAAGAAATATTCGGAAGTAACACCGGTATTTTTTCAGTGCCCTTGGCAGCTAAAAATTGATACTAAACAAGTAGTAACCAGACAAGGCACATAAAAAATAAGAGTAGGTATTTAAATAGATTCATTCATAATAATCTGTCTCGTTAATTTAACTAAAATTAACGTCCCAATTTGTAGATATTCGCACTGACAACCAACCCCCGTAATGCGATTAACTTCGTGTGATTCTAATTCCTTCTCTTTTGTCAAAACGTTTTGAATTCGTTCCTAGCGCTTATCTGCAAAAAGTTCCGCTTGGCTTCGGGTTAACAAATGACAAAACAAATTAAACTCGCTGGAAAATACCGCATTTTTCACGGCGTTTTCTATACAAGACGTCTTAAAAGACTAAATTGTTATGTCAGTGGTGATGGAAAATCACAGGGCAGGACTAGCCAATTTCATCGGCAAATTTTTATGCATCTGACAAAAATTGCCGTCTTAGATTATAATAAAAAAGAAATACCAGTTAGTTTAAGCTTAAGTAATGTATTATTTCTGCAAAAGATTATAAAAATATCCGGCTTTCTTTCTAATAATAGAATAACGTATATTGATGTGGTTTCCTGATTGGTCATGGGGATCAGGAAAGATATCGCCCAGTGTATGTCAAGGTGTAGTTATGACGTATTGATTAGAAAATAAAAAAAAATGTTTTTTTTTTGGTTATGTTGTTATGGAATTGTGATTTTTTTTTGAGGAGCGAATTGGAAACGACCGAAGGGTGAGGTATTGAGAGTTGATCCTCTTGGATTGAATATTATTTTTTTTGAAAATTGGTTTTTTTCTTTATATAAAGAGGAACCACTGAATTTAAAAAGAATAAAAAAAAATCACAAAGTCCAGAATCTGATGTATTCATTCTGAAAATAAACACACATATTTGTAAATGGAGTATCATTTCGTTGGGATACAGAGGCAGTTCCAAGATACGAGCACAGCGGTTGGTGATATCCAAAGAGGAAGAAAAGAAAAGATAAGTAATTTATTCATTGATTAAATAGAGGTATTTTGGAAAGTCTAAGTGACATTAAGACAATATTTTGACACTATAAGTTTATTGAAATTAACAGACAGTAGCGTGACACAAACCAGAGGTAAAGGGGAGAAAGCAGAGAAGCTGACGAATATTACTATTTCAGAAAGAAGGGGGTTGTGAAGAGTTGCAGTTCGTCAATAGCGGTTCGGGAAAATTAATTGTGTATAAAATTTATTAATTGATTGGACAATTTTTTTTAGATAAAAGAAACACACCTTCTGGAGAAATTTTTCCAGGTGCTCTGGCTAGTCGGGGATTAAATCCATATAAAGATTATAAAAATATCCGGCTTTCTTTCTAATAATAGAATAACGTATATATTGCATATTCCAATAACTATAGATTTAATCGTATTTAATTTATATCCTATAGGTACATATTTTGAAAAAAGGTTAGTTCAAGGCGATTAACCAGGAAAATAAATATGTTGTACAAAATAAATTGTACTATGCTTATTCGAGTAACTCCTGCACCAAGTTGTCCAGCCAAAATTACATTTGTGAAACAACCAGTTTCAGAAAAGTAAATCAGAAAAGTTCCTGCGAGATCCAACTTAAACTACGAAACCGCCTCCACATGCCCACAAGTATTCATAGCCGTATCACGCCCTTCATTAACGAGGTTAGAACAAATGAATCAATTGATTTTGGTCCTACTGTTTTAAATTGTATGTGCTGTATATGGTTTTTTAACTGTTTCCCACATGGACCGATAAAATTATTGTTATGGCCCTTTTGAAATGTTTAAATACCTGGCTATTAATGGGGCATGTTCAAAAATTTTGAAATTTTTTTATGAATAATAGAGTTGAAAATAAAATTATATTTTTTTTATTTTTTTTTTATCTATTCATTTGCCGGAGTTATGAATTTTTTTAAAATTTATGACGTCACCGGGAATAGACCAATAGGAGCTAGCGCACAACGTTGCCGGCTAGAAGGTTTACGAGAAGTGATGTACGTTCGTTTGTGTACTCCTTCTTACTTTTAGACTTCTAAAACATCGTTAAACAAATATCTTTTAAATATATAATATCAAATGTTTTTTTAAAGTATTATTTCTGTTTAAACTTTTACCATATTTAAAGTTTCATTGTTTTAAAAGTCACTTAATAATTCAGAAAATGGCAAAATGGCAGCACTGTGTATGGCATCTGTCATCATAGTGTCTCCATCAAGAATTTATTTGGAATTTGATTGTTTAATTTTATACTTTTTATAAATATTATGACTACGAAAAAGTGTTTTGTTCCAGAATGTGATAATGATTCACATTCATCTTCAAAAATATTTATTAGTGTTCCTAGAAATTTGGAAAGAAGAAAATCAACCTTCTACTAGCGATGTTTCTCGCGAACTTTTTAATAAAAATACACCGGATTATCAAGATGTAGCAGCAATTTCTGCTAATTGTCCCCTTCAGGAAATTGAAAATAAGGC
>OV651813.1:116221266-116223766 GCA_927349885.1 Psylliodes chrysocephalus | reverse complement strand
TGGAGAAGAAAATTGTTCAATTAACAGTTACTTCTACTATTATTTTCTATAATTTTTGTTTTATGTTAAAATTTCCTGAAATGGTCCGTATTCGAGAAATTTGACAAAATGTGCAAAATTCTGATTTTTTTTGTTTTTACGTAATAACTAGATAGGAAAGTCATGTGTTGGACACATCAGATTTTTTAATATATAAAAACAACTACTTATGACACATGTTTAGGCTGTTTTAAAATCCTAAAAATGTGGTAAGTATATTTGTTTTCAGAAAAAAAAAACTTTGAAGTCAGCAAGGAATTGCGAATTTTTTTTAAAAATGTCAAATTTCGAATATTTTATAATATTGTAGGAGCCAAAAAATGTGGTGTGGTTTAAAAAAAAACTGGGGTGCTCTGCTGGATTCGTTTGAAGCTAACAAAGCATCCCGTAATTTTTTGTTTTATAATACTCAATAGCCTAAAATGAGACATAGCTGTTTAAACAAAAATGGTACTTTTAAAAATAGCAGTTTTTTTCGAAAAGCTCTATAATATTTCAAAAATGTGAAAATGTGGTGAGCTTGTTTTTTTTAAGTTTTGAAAATCAGAGGTTCTTTACTGGATTCGTTCAGAGCTAGTAAAGTGCTCGTCTTGTTACATAAAATAAGGCATTTTGTAGCTGGTTGTATAGTTATTTTGTAACTGCATATCTAACCCTTTTATTTTTTTTCAGGAGGTTGTAAACATGTGGCTTCATAGAAGAAGTGAGGAACCATCTGTAACATCTACTCAGTGTTATTGATAATGATGTACACTTGGCTAGATTGTTAAAGAAACCTCTTCATCCACTACAGGAAAATAAATCAGTACTTTTATATTCTTAGGATTTGTATATATTTTTTATTTGTAAATAAATTGTTTTTTTACTTCATTTTTCTCATTTTTTATTAATAGGTTAATAAATAAAATTTTCACAGATTTTTATATTTTGGTTTGTAAACAATAATTGAAGTTTTTATTAAAAATCACCAATGTTAATAATAATAACTTAAGTCAATATTATTCTTTCTCCTTTTTTAAAGCCACTATTAATAAAGGTATTACTTTAGCTTGACCTATGATCAATTTTAATTTTTGATATATTTGGTTTGACAGAAAAAAAATTAAAACCCTTTGACATTGGTTGTTTTTACTTAGATTTTCATAAAAAATAAACGGAACTGCAAACATGTTTTACTATCGTAATAACGAATAGCAACATGAAATTTTTTTTTCACATTTATCACTGTTGTCATTTTCATAAGAAGGCACACTTTCTGGTTTTTTGAAAAAGGTGGCAAGCATTGTGATATTTTTAAATTTATCACCAGTGATACCACATGTAGTTACCCGATTTATTGGAATATATAGACTTTGCTACCACATTCAACTGAACTTGGTTTTTAATATTTATCACTGTGACATAGGCGTTTTTGTTAAAATGTTTCATTTTAAACTGCTGTAAATAGGTGCCTTTGTTTTGGTAGTTTTAGTCCCAAAAAAATCTATGCATATACAGGTACTCATTCCTCTTCGATTTGCTCGAAAAGTTAAATTTTTATCAAAAATTACATTGGCTGTTTAAAAACTCATTATAATCCCTGAAATGTGATAATTAGGTAAATTAAATTAAAAAACAAACAAAAAAGTTTATTAAATTAATATTTACTCTTACAAAATAGGTTCTTGTAAGTTAACAAGCAATTATGCAGATATTACTAAGTAAATGTACTTGCTTAAAATTCACACACGAATGTGGTTTTAACATGTTAAATTAACTAACCCTTCTTATAACTCTTTCCACATGTATTCTTAGAGATGCTATTCTTTTACTTAATTGTACATCTTCTGGAGAAGTTTTTTCATTCTGTGATACACTAGGTGTGGCTTTACTAAAGTGTATCCCATGTTTTCAAGTAGCTGATTATTCTGAAACCCCTATCTGCCATTATATGGGATCCAGGAACCAGTTTGTTTAAATACCCACATTTTTCCATTATTTCTTTATCACTAGTTCTTCCACAAAATGATGAATAAATTCGGCATCTTCAAAACTTTCAGGAGATTCTGCATTTTCTTCCAGAAGGGTTTTTTTAGGTTATACACCTAAGAATTTATAGTAGCCTTATTTTCAATTTCCTGAAGGGGACAATTAGCAGAAATTGCTGATACATCTTGATAATCCGGTGTATTTTTATTAAAAAGTTCACGAGAAACATCGCTAGTAGAAGGTTGATTTTCTTCTTTCCAAATTTCTAGGAACACTAATAAATATTTTTGAAGATGAATGTGAATAATTATCACATTCTGGAACAAAACACTTTTTCGTAGTCATAATATTTATAAAAAGTACAAAATTAAACATTCAAATTCCAAATAAATTCTTGATGGAGACACTATGATGACAGATGCCATACACAGTGCTGCCATTTTGCCATTTTCTGAATTATTAAGTGACTTTTAAAACAATGAAACCTTAAATA
>OV651813.1:116195766-116220766 GCA_927349885.1 Psylliodes chrysocephalus | reverse complement strand
CGCGGCATCTATAACAAATTTATCTCTTAAAACACCATAAATTTAGTACAACAATGAAAATTTTTACATATTGATTTATGCGCAATTATACTATGGTACTAACTGAGACTGTCTCACTTTGTACCAGATATATTGTCTCACTTAGTACATTCTAACATCACATAATGAATGCCCTCAAAACCAATATATCTATTTCAATATTAATGTCTATGATCATTGAGAAAGTGAGGTTAGTAACTAAATACTATAAATGTTACATGATATCATCAATATTTTACGAAACAAATGTTACATACCATAATATATAGATACAATAAAGTAACTAACTTACCTTAAAATTCGTTTTTAATCAAAAACACCACTAAAATCAACCAAAACAATCGAAAAATTCGTAGAGGGCTTTGCTATCTGAATGTTAACAACTCACTGACAGTTGAAATAATTTAGCGGAAAATTTAAAAAGTTATTCTTGTTGTCTCAGTTAGTACTCCGTCTCACTTAGTACTACCCTCCCCTACTCTTATTATCAGGATAATATTTTTTACATCATCCAAGTGATCTTTTTCGCAACTTTATCTAAATTTATTTCTCGATAGGAACTTTGTTGTAATAAAATTATCGGAAAACCGCCTACGACCGCTAATTCATCATAATCGCATTTCTGTCGGATGATTTATTTCTGAATTTCCATTAATAACTTAGTGGTGGATCGCATTTCTTTGGCCCTTGCTGTCACAACATTGAGAATTGAACTAAAAATCAATTAATTTTTTTAACGGTGGTTAAAAATAGACAAAAACATGACACTGCACCATTTTTTTTTTTTTAATTATTATCGTGTTATTCAGATTTTACAAAGATTGCAAAAATTCCAATTTCCATAATTTTATGATGATGGGTTTTAGTTTGTTACGTCACTTGTTCAAATGGATGGACCACAATTGTTATAACTTACTATGGAGATAATAATAGAGGACTTCTATAAAAGGACAATGAAGCCAACCTAACAAAAGAAAATTGATACTAATGACATAGGAATTTTTTATCTGCTTTTATGTCTTTTACATGCCATATTGAACCCGTAATGTTAATCATACTTTTTAATTTAGGATATATCCACAAAATACTAATTTGATTTATTTTAAACACTTATATTCTGATTTATTTTTACAATTATTTATCCTTACAAGAAGCGAGTTCGGGCTACGCACTCTTTTCACTCTATTCACTCCTAAAGTACCTATGGCGTTCGGGAACGGAAGGAGTTAAAATAAATTTCCTTTTTTTACCGTTCAGAGATCAAGGAGTGGAATGTGGATCGGGCATGCGCATAAGGTGATTAAAATCGATAATAAGATAATTGTGACTGATTCTTTAGTAAAAAAGTTTTTTTTTTGGTTCCCGTGAATATCATTAATATGGAAAAAACTTATACGGTCGTTTCTGATAAGTACGATTAGATTTTAAGTACTGGCCGAGAATACCGATCAAGGAGAATTAACAGCTTGGTGTTTTCGGTGTACCGTTTTGATACGCGCATGTGCGAAAATAAGTTGTGTACAAAGAGGTTAGAAAGGGTAGAGGTAACATAGGAAGCATTTCTCGCTGCGCGAATTTTGCCAAAACCGAAAAACTGGGTGGAAGGAGTAGGGAGATGTTCTGGGCCGGACTTAAATATTTGTATTGTAGTACCTAATTTTGGTGGGTAACTAAAAGATGAAAAATTATGAGACGTTTTTTTGACTCTATTTGTTAGCACGATTCATGTATGATGAGGGCAATAACACTTTATCAATATATAACTAGCTAAGGGCCGATTCCACCGTTGTTTCAAACGAAGATTAAAATGACATTGTTAATGTAAAAATGTCATTTTAAACTTCATTTAGTAATTTAAACTTCGTTTTTGTTAATATAAAATTGTCATTTTAATCTTCGTTTAGTATTTTAAACTTCGTTTAAATAAAAGTTTATAAAATTATTGCAACAAGATAGCTGTTGAGACAATAAGTTATCGAAACAGCCAAAGTACTTTTTGCTCGAATTACACACAAGATTTTTTGTACGATCACACCAAAATAAAATAAATAATTAAATTTTATTAGAAATGGGTTACCTTTTCGTTCGTTATATTTTAAGTTTATTTGACAGGCCTACTCTTCGAAGAGAAAAAAATGTTTTGGTACTTATATGCCGGTAATTATTTATGATTTAATTATTTACCGAAAATACCGTTCAATGAATTAAAATATTAGGAAGTCAATTAATAGTTATTTATGTAACCAGTTACGAAATGCCTTATTTTGTGTAATGAGTAACTATTTGCGGAACGAGCGGAGCGAGGTCCCGAAAAATGAACGAGTTACACAAAATGGCATTTCGTAACGTATTTACATACAAGATTTTTTCTAATTTTGACTTGAATATTTATAAAATTGTGTTGAAAAATGACTCACCATAATTCTTCTGTAGGTACTTCCAATCAAATATTTTAGAAAATTGTTGTATTTGATTACCCTACGACGTTTTTTTTATAGTAATAATAAAAATAAGGGACATGTGCAGTGTTGCCGATCTAATTTTTGACATTACCAGCGAGAAATTTGAAAAAAAAACATTTTTACCCTTTATCCTTAGGAGTACGTCAAAATTTTACCCCCAACATTTCTGGGCCGTTTTCAATAACGGTGTTATTTTAAAAATAAAACGCAATTTACAGCTTTTCTTTTTGTTGTTAAATGTAATGTCATATTTTCAAATGTGAAATGTCACTATTCACTGCCTTTTTTTCGATATTTGCTTTTTTCGATTTTTCGTTTTTTGGATATTTGGATTTTTCGATTTTTAGATTACTCGATTTCTCGATTTCACGATTTTTCGATTTTTCGATTGTTCGATTTTTCGATTTTTCGATTTTTCGATTTTTCGATTTTTCGATTTTTCGATTTTTCGATTTTTCAACTTAAAAACCAAAAAAGAGGCAGTTTTATTTATTTTAATTTCGTAACTGGTGACATAATCAACTTTTCGTAATCAGTTGCATAATGTTCTACTTTATGCAACTGGTTGCATAAAGTAGATCGTTTTGACACTTGCTGCGATTACAAAATATATTACTTTATATGTCAAAAATGCAGAATGTGAATTAAATGGATAGATCCCATATTATTATAGAGCAGTGTTTCTCAAACTTTTTTGGCGACGGTACCTTTTTGAATAGCGAAATATTTAACGGAGCCCTAAACACATAAAACACATAATTTAAAAAATGTATTTCAAATGTTTCTTTATTTTGACTCTCATTTTGACTTTCAATAGGTAAACATGATAAAAAATCGGCTTTATATTATGCTCCGATTTTACATATTCAATTTTATAATTGTAATTTGACAATATTACTGCCCATCTACGTAGTCTGTTGGCTGAAAATTGGGGTACACATTTAGCTGGGTTAAAAATAGTTACCAGAGGTAAGTGATCTGTAACTAGGATAAAGAAATGTCCATATAAATATTCATTAAATTTATTTAAGCCAAAAATTATTGCAAGGACCTCTTTTTCAATTTGGGAATATTTTTGTTCGGACTTTGATAAGGTACGCGAATCAGAAGCTATAGATTTCTTAATATTTTTTTCAGAAACATGACATATCATGGCCCTTATTCCCACATTTGATGCATCTACGAATGAAAATGCACAAGATCATCATTTGTTGTTAATTTATTTTTGATTTATTCAAAAGATTCCTTGCAAGAATTATCCCAAATCCATTTTACCCATGAAAAATAAAATTAAAAAAAGTCCTAAAGCAAAATCATATCCTCCTTCCTCTTAGTGACTTAAAAAAATTACTTCTCAAAAAAAAGTCCTCAAGCCAGGTCCCTCCATTTTGTGGCGATAGAACTGTTTTTTTTTATTGTGATTATTTTCTTCGCGAAGCCCTCACACTTTGAGTAACACTGTTATAGAGAATTACTAAATAAATAGTTTTGAGAAAACTATTGAAACCAGTTGTCAAGTTTGAAACGAATAAATTGGCAATGAAATTGATATTTTTGTATTTGATTGTATGTTTCTCTTTTCACTTCCTAAAAAAAGATTCCCCATGAAACAATAAATAATAAACAGTTTATAATAATAACCTTTATTTGCTACTTATAACATGTACCAATGACCAAGTCCGATTCTGTTTATTTTCAAATCAACAAATATGGACGTCGACAGAATCCTTAAAAATTAAATATCTCACCGAAATAAATGTAAGTTTCATTTATCTCAGTCACATTTCGCAGGTTTATTATAAATAAAGCTTTTTACAACACATCTTGGCATTTTAAACGTTAATTTCCAAAATTTTAGTCACTAAAATACCAAATTAATTCTCGTTGACACATTAAATTTTGATGGACAACGCTCTGACATGTGATGTTCTCAACTGCGATTGGTGGGTGTGAATAATTTCGAAATGGGATTATGCGCAGTGTCTTATGTTCCATCTAAGGTTTGTATAATCTAAGGTTGTGTATCACTCAAAATGATGTTATTTGTCAAAGTCAGTTCAAGTTGTGTTTAGTACGTGAGCAATGTTAAGATTGTTAAGTGATATTTTTTTGGTGTGGTGGAAACTAAGAATTTTATCACATGTATAAATATTAAGTATAATGATTTAATAATTTTTGACATTTTATTTTTCATATGTAGGTATTGGATTTTCTGAAATATGTTTCTCTTCTTTTAAATAAATTTAATAAACAATGAACTGAAATATAAAAAATCCACGTGTTTTAATGAGGATTGGTCAAAGTAGGCGAAATCCCTTTATTAAATTGTAAGTAACAATTATGTCAATATAAATATGTTTTGCCCATTCATATTTATATTTATTGAATGAATCCTACTGGAATTGATTTTGGAAATATTGGTACATACTTAAATAAATACTAGTTTTAAAAATTCGTCTATGCCCAAACAACCCAATGGACGTACATTTTAGATCCATTTGAGGGTCTGGACGTCCATATCCGGGTATCCAGTCTAGACATCCAAAATTATATATCGAATGGACGTCCAATGGACATATTTGTATTGTCTGGGTGATAGCCAGGCCAGGTATTTAACTCTAAATACATAAACCTTAAATGACATCTGGCTTGTCTTTGCGAGAAAATACTTGTTTCTACAGAAATAAGTAATAAACTTGAAAGTCCTTTTAATATAATATAAATCCAGAAATTCTAAAAATATGTAAGTACTTTTTAAACCTAAAAGCTTTGAAAATATATGCACATTGCAAATATTTAGTTAAACCTCTCACGTCTTTTTAATTGTTGCCTAAATTTTTTTTGGTACCCTTAATTTTATTTTTATTTTTTTATTTAAGGAAAAAGTAATTTAAATTATATATGGGGCTTTTATTACATTTTTAACAATAAATAAACCAAATATTGAACAAATTTTGTAGATAAATTATAAAATAATAAACGTCTTTTACTTTTATAACAAATAATTAATTATTACATAATGAATTATATTTTGGTGCCGAAATTTCACCATTGCTATTAACCCTAACTACTTCAATGTAATTAAATCACATTACAACATTTGCGCATGGAATATAACAATGATTTCAGATAATTTGCCAAACTATTTCGCTCAGTGTAGAAAATAAGCATGTTTTCTCAGCGTATTAAGCTGTGTATTAATCAAAGTCATGTTGTCAAAAAGGTCCGTCCGATTTCAAAGGCACCGACAGCTACTGTCGCTTATCCTTGATCGGTATTCTCGGGTTTGACTGCGAAAGTTTAAAAATGTTGGTGTAGTACTTTTTAACCGACTTCAAAAAAGGAGGAGGTTATCAATTCGTCGCGATATTTTTTTTTTTGTATGTTCAGCGATTATTCTTTAACACGGTGTCTGATTTCAATGATTCTTTTTTTGTTAGAAAGGGGCTACTTTAGGGGTGGTCCCATATAAATTTGGTCAAAATCTAATAATTGGATCCATGAGAAAATCCTCAAAGTCTTCATTTTTTATGTATGTTTAGCGATAATGCTTTACCACCTTGTCCGATTTATACGATTCTTTTTTTGTTAGTAAGGGGGTACCTCAGGGGTGGTCCCATATAAATTTGGTTAAAATGTGGTGATGGCATCTGCACGTTTTTGAAGTCGGTTTTTTTTAATTTTTAATTTGTAATACTTGTGTTACTCTAACCTTGTATTTATATTTATTTATATAAAATAAAATGTATCAAAGGATGTTTAGAAGCACATATAAACAAAAGAAAACATGAAAAAATATACGTTTTTTGAGTAGTTTCAATATGTCAAATATGTAGACGCCGCTGTGATCTTAATTTAAGATTTCAATGCACTATGATTTCCAAAAATCAATTATTTTCAAAAATAACCCATAGTAAGACTTTTAAAATACTATGTATATTTTATTCTTTCACGTCATTTTAAGTAAATAGGCTTTTTTTAGTAAACCAGGAATATACAACTCATCAAATTAATTTGATTGTCTTTGTTTATTTAAAGTAACAGTTTTTTTTACCACACTGATTCGGTTGGCATGACTATGATCTTTAATTTTCCTCTATTGACAACAATCAGTAATCCATTGTTTTAATTACTTAATACCGGCAATAATTTGATGATTAACAACCCACATTCATCAACACAACATTTCCTTTCAATACTTTTTCAGCACATTAATCAAGACACAATTTAAACGTAATTTCATAATTTACTGAAACGCCACATAGTGTATAAACATTCATTAAAGGCCCCTCTCACTTGATAGAGCAGTTTTAATTGCGGCGCTATTCGTGTCTTGCATCGCATAATATTTCGTTTGGTAATAATCTTAGTCCAATGTCAATTTGTCAGTACACACGTGGATTGCACAAATATGATACACGTGTAGTGCATGGACATGAGACACAGATGAATGAACCAAAATTGGGCACTAGGAAGCTATGCTCTCTGATTATACCAATTGTTTGTTCGTAATTTCTAGTAGAATTAAATTAGTTTTAGTGAAGGAGCTCTAGGTGAAAAAGCGTTATCTAGGAACTAAAGTATCGAAAGTAAATAGAATATGACAACACATAATGAGCAGGTCATTAACTCAAAACGCTGCATTCTGCCATACCCTTATCTATATAGGGTGAATCCTAAATTGATTCTTTTTTTAACTGTGTGTGTATTGGGATATGTCCGATAACGGTACGACGTCTGGTGGTAAAAAATGAAACTAATTTTAGATGGCATTTTATTAGGAATATATTGCGTTTACGTATACATCAGTGTCAACGTGCATAATTACTGTAATTTTTGCGAATAAAAGTGAAAAATGGACGATAGAAAATGTTGCTGTGTTAAACGAAGGGCCAGACTGATTTGCTCGGTCCCTGAATGCAACAGCCGCTCAAAAAGATATAAGTGTAAGCTTTCACTATTTTCTACCAGTTGGGAAACGTTTTGTTAGTGTTGCAAATCACTTTGGAAAATTGGAAAAAATTGATTTGTTAGTGGCTTGGATGAAAGCATTAAAAATAAAAAATATTACACAGAAAATGAAAGTCTGTTTACTCCATTTCAAAGTAGATGACTATATATTACCACGTAAGTATAAGTGTTGCAGACAACCTAAAAAAGTACGTGTTTCCTACTATATAACTTTAATTAAAAATAATTTTATATAATATCATTATTTATTTCTGCTTTAATTTTTTTTATTGGGATTTTCTTTAATGTGGGACGTCTGCAAGCAGTACACCGTGACGTTGACGGTTCCACGGTCACTTTTAAATAGATTTTTAGCACATCTTAAAATACAGTCTGTTCGTTATACTTACGCGAGTTTCGGATTAACAAAATTATGCAAATTAGTCATTGACAACCAGTTCCAATAAGCCTCTTCCCAAGAAATTAGGTAAAATTGCCCTAATGGTCAGATTTAAATTAAAATAACATTAGGGTAGGTACTAAATTTGTTACAAATATTGCAGTTGAATTGATTCTTTGCAAGTGTTGACATTGTATGTATATTGTAAATTTAATGGAAATTTTAAAAATACCTAGACGTGTGTTAGATGTAGATAGTCTAATTTGTAGTGTATATAAGTATTTTATGGATGAAAAAGAAAATAGCGGTCCTTTAAAATCGGTAATGTCTGTACAACAACGCGTATGCGATGCTCTAGGAATTAGTAAAACCAAATTAAAATCGCAATAGTGAACTGCCGAAAGAAGATCACCGCAAAACTCGCCCATCATTGAAAACGAAAGATATTCCAGATGGAAAGAAATTTGAAATTCGTGATACCATTTATCGAATGAGGGCCAACAAGGAACATGTGACCTTAAATACAATTCTCTCGGAATTAATAGATAGAAAATTTGACGACATTGGCAGAACAAGTCTATGGAAAGTGATACATAACTTGGCTTTCAAATTTCAAAAGGAGGATAACAGGAAGGCCTTTTATGAAAGAAGTTCTGTCGTGCACAAGAGAATTAACTTTTTAAGAAAATATTCTAAATTTAAAGAAGGGGCGAATTTTATATATTTAGACGAAACATGGATATTTTCTAGGGGTGCAACCAAGAGAATATGGCAAGATGATAACGTAACGTCCATCAAACATACCGATGAGGAAGGGAAGCGACACATAATTTTACATGCAGGAGGGAAATCGGGTTTACTTCTCCCAGGTTTAAGTGAGCCCAGCGTAATTATTACAGACAATGCACCTTACCATTCTGAAGTATTAAACAAAAGTCCAACGAATTCTTGGACTGTCTTCCTTCATCACTAAAGGAAGACATTTTGGGTATTCATGAAGGGGACGGTGTAACCAGGTTACATGGGTGTTTGAATCAAAATTTAACAATATACATACGGGACGTGGAATGAGCGTTGCTATTAACAAACTCACAGCAGCGAGCATTTCACTGAAAAGCCAAATTACTACGACTGTGCTAGTCACAGAGAATCTAAAATCTGGCAAGATACTACGATAACAAGTTACCGACAAGCATTTGTGGAAGGTCTATCAACAGGAAAACGAGGACTAACTGGAAAAGGACAACGAGACATGGACTCTCAACGCTTTGAAGGTTAGTTTGAAACTCTACTTTCACGGATCGAGCCAAACTCAGTGATAGTGCTTGATAACTCTTCTTATCACAGCTGCATAGTTTAACGTCTATCTACTATGGCTAATAAAAAAGCGGTGATGCAAGGTTGGTTGAAACGAAAGGTAATTCGCTTTTCTGGGGACATGGTTAAAGGGGAACTTATTACCATAATTAAACAGCATGTTGTAGATACATTGGCTTTTGCTCGCCGTATTAAGACTTCCTGCGTACCATTGCGAATTTAATCCGATAGAACTATTAACGAGAGTATCCGTGGCGACAATTGAACGCATTGTACGTGAAAAGAAGGTAACTGGAACTGTGCAAGCTCCACAAGTAAACTGTGGTCAAAAAAAAATTAAATTGGACGGGCACCAAAAAAATATGGTACGCACAACTATTCATTCTTTTTTTTTTTCTTGAAAACAAATCGCCAACCATGGAATCTATTAGAGAGAAATTATTGGAGAATGATCTCGTTCCACAAATGAGCCAAGAGACATTAAGAAAAATAGTACACGAGTTAAAGTTTTGATATGCAAGACCATCTCTTAACTCTGTTTTAATAGAAAGAGAAGAGAGTTTCATGATGATGAAAATATCTTTGCTTTATAAGGGAACATCGTTTGGTAAACAAGACAATGCATCAAGAATCACAGACATACACGAACAAGCATCCATGGAACTATAATATTTACTTTAATGAAACAACTGAGATGTTGGTTTTCATTAGTTTTATTTAAGCGTACCAATATGTTGAGTGTGTATCTTTTACCGCTGAAACTGAACTGTCATTCCACAGTTGCCAATTTACACAGTGAGTGCCAACATGCACAGTGGTGCCAACTTACATCCAACATATATGACACGCCCTTTTTTTTAATAAAAAATACAAAATGTGAATAATGATTAAACAAGAAATATTAAAAACACTAATAAAAAACGCAATTTCGGAACACGGTGCATAACAATAACATTTTATGAATTCAAAACACTAAAATACAAAATGTGAAAAATGGTTAAACAAGATATATTAAAAACACTAATACAGAACGCAAGTTCGGAACACTTTATAAATTCAAACGCTTAGGAGTTAACACAATTCGTCCACTTCTTGTTCTTGTTGGGTTATTTGGTGCCTCCATTTCTAATTGTGCGCTTACCCCTTCATTTCCTGATTCGGGTTCTGTACTTTCCTGCTCAGGAGTTTCACTTTTTCTGATTGACAGAGGGGTTTCTAGATGTCTTTTTATAGGAGTATTGGCAATATCTATGTCAGGTGAAGCGAGTAATTCTGGGGGTCGCTCTCTGAATTCCTTAATCTGTTGTCTGTTCCTCCTATAGGGTGTATCGTTTACTAGAATACTGTAGTCGTTTGGGCCTGATTTTTCAATAATAGTACCTGATTTCCATTGTCTGGTTTTTTCCTGAACTAGTACTTCTTTTCCAGGATTTAGAGATGGCAGTTTCTTTGTACCTTTGTTAAAATATTTCTTTTGTTGTGTTTGCTGATTTTTCAGAGATTTAAGCGCATCTTTTATAGGATAATTTGGTATGAGAAGTTTAAGGCTAGTAGGGAGTGTCGTTCTTAGCCTTCGTCCCATTAATAAATAACTAGGAGCTGGAAGCATCTGCTTAGGGGAAGTGTTGTAGTTTAATACAGCAAGAAGAGGGTCTCGTTTTTCTTCAATAGCTTTGGTTAGTAGCCCTTTAACAGTTTGTATCATTCTTTCAACCATTCCATTAGATCGAGGAAAATATGGACTGGATGTTGTTAATTTTATGTCATAATTTTTGGCGAAATTCTTAAACTCATAGGAGTCAAAAGGTGGGCCATTATCACTAAATATTTCCAATGGAAGTCCTAATATGGAAAATATATTTTTTAATGTAGTTATAACGGATTCTGCAGTTTTGCTTGTCAACTTATTTACTGTAGCAAACTTGCTAAAGTAGTCTACAACAATTATAAAGTTTTGTGAGCCTAGGGATTTAAAGTCCATTCCTATTTTTTTCCAGGGAAGATTAACTACTTCATGTGGTGTTAGTGGTTCCCTTTGGTTGCTACGGGAGTACATTTGACATGTGATACAGGAGAGTACAAATTCTTCTATATCAGATGAAAGTCCAGGATAGTAAATTGTTTCTTGGGCTATCTTTTTACAGGTTACTACACCTTGATGAGAATTATGCAAGAGGTTTAAGAATTCGAGTCTGAGAGATTCTGGTATTATAAGTCGGTTTTTATAAAATAAAATGTTTTCATGTAAATATATATCATTTTTTATTTCCCAATATTTTTTAACTGTTGAAGGGACATTTTTCTTATGTTCGGGCCAACCAAATAGTGTGTAATACTTGACTTTTTGCAATGCCGGATCTTCAGTTATTGATTTTTGAAGCCTTTGTTCGTTTTCAGGGGTAGTGGATAATATTGAAAATACCTTAAGATCTGAATCCAAATAGTCAGTGTTTATTGTAACTTCTGTGGGATCTCGGCTAAGAGTGTCAGGGATATATAAGTTTTTTCCAGGAACAAAGTTTAATGTAAATTTATATCTTAGAAGTTTTAGAGCAAGCCTTTGAAGCCTGGGGGATAGATCATCTAAGGGTTTTTTAAGGAGTCCTAAAAGCGGACGGTGGTCAGTTTCGATGTTAAAGTTACGACCGTATAGATAATAGTTGAACCTTTCACATCCAAACACAATTGCCATTAATTCTTTCTCTATATGGTTATATCTTTGTTGTGCGGGGGTCAAGGAGACCGAAGCATATTCTATGGGGTGATTATTTTGTATAATGACAGCACCTATACCAAATGGACTAGCATCTACTGATAGAGTTACATCCTGATTTGGTTCAAAGTATGCCAATTCGACATCTCGAGACAATAGATTTTTAAGACGACTGAAACATTTATCATGTGATTCAGTCCATTGCCATTCATTTTTTTCACTCAACAAACTTCTAAGATTACTAGTTTCCTGAGATAAATTTGGTATAAATTTGGCAAGATAAGTAATCATTTCCAAAAACCGTTGTAAGTCTTTTCGAGTTTTTGGGGGTTTCATTTGTCTAATGGCCTGTGTCTTATTTTCATCAGGGGATATGCCTGTGTCACTTATAGCATGACCTAAGAATTTGATTTTGGTTTTGCCAATTTTGGATTTTTGTAGATTTTGTGTTAGACCATGTTTTTGAATTCTCTCCAAGACGTTTTTTAAGTTAAGGTTATGCTCCTCAAGTGTTTGGCCGTATACCAAGATATCATCAAAGTAGGCTATTACACCATCTAACCCAACTAAAATTTCATCAACAATTCTCTGGAAAATTTCTGGTGCTGAACAAATGCCATATGGAAGTCTTTTATACCGATATCTGCCGAAGATAGTAGAAATAGTACAGAGAAACGAACTTTCTTCAAATAAAGGAACCTGCAAGAATGCAGAAGAGGCATCTAGTAGGGAAAAGAATTTACTACCTGATAATTTAGAAAAGAGAACATCTTGTGTAGGTATCTGATAAATTTCTCGTTTTATGTATTTATTCAGAGTACGAGGGTCAATGCAAACTCTGACATCACCATTAGGTTTGGCAACAACAACAATGGGGTGTACCCAGTCAGTTGGTTCTGTGACTGGTACAATGATATCTTGAGAGACCATATCATCTAGTTTTTCTTTGATTGTTTTTTGAAGAGCTATAGGAATTTTTCTTGGCGCACAAATAACAGGTGTGGCATCATCTCTAAGAATAATTTTACATTGTTTATGTGTTAGTTTACCGATACCTGTAAAAACTGACTTATAATTGTTCAAAATTTCTTGTGAACTCGCGACCGTTACTGTACTAATAGTCTTATTAATAATAATAATAATAATAATAAATGGTCTTTATTCATCATAGTTACACATTTACAATAACAAAAAAAAAGAAGGAAAGTGATGAAAAGGCGAAGTTCAGCACAAGGCTGTTTTTCAACTTAACCTGCAACGCAAATAAATACATTCTATTTCATACACAAAATGAATATTGATGAAAACAGCTTAAATTATATATACAAAAATTATTTTTCAAGAGAGTAAACCTATTTCTTGACAGTTCATGTTTTCGTTTTATAATGCAGATTGATTAGCTAAAAGGTTTTCTTTGAGACGTTTCTTAAAATTAAGAATACTGTAGGATCTATATTCCGCCGTTATATCATTATATTTTTTACTAGCAACGTACGAGAATGATCTTTCGAATAATGTGGTACTATGCATGGGTACTACTAATGTAGTTCTGTTTCTAGTGGGATAGTTATTAATATTGGAAAAAGAAGTTAATTTTGTGAAAAGGTATTCCGGTTTCCGTAATTTTAAAACTTTGTAAACTAATACCAGCAAGTGTAACGACCGGTAGTTAGACAGTGTTAGCCAACCTGACTCCTTCATTTTATGTGAAATATGTTCGAATTTTCGGATACCATAAGCAAACCGTAAACAGCTGTTTTGAATTTTTTGTAAACGCAAAGAGTCAGATTGTAGTAATGCTGGGCCGTACACAGTGTCGCAGTAAAAAAGTTTAGAAAAAATTAATGATTCACAAAGTTTTATTTTTATTTTCGTGGAGAGCAAATCTCGATTAGGATATATCAACCTCAACACATTGTAACAGTTTTGGGATAACATATTAACGTGCTTGCTAAATCGCAAATTAGAATCTAGCCACAAACCTAAATTCTTTCCTTCGTTGGTAAATAAAAGAGGAATATCGCCTATTTTAATTTCCAATTGTTGTAAAGCTCTTTCACGTACTTTTTTTGGACCAAATAAAATGGCAATAGATTTACTAGGATTCAATTTTAAATTGTGTGCCGCAGAAATGTTAAATAAACTTTTGAGGTCATTATTAAAATTAGATTGAAAAGAAACCAATGAGTCAATATTACAAGATAAATAGATCTGTGTGTCGTCCGCGTAATGGTGTACTGAGCAGTTTTTAACGAAACTATGAAAATCCGCTATGTATAGGGAGAAAAGAGTTGGTCCTAAAATGGTTCCTTGAGGTACCCCTTTTGTTACAGGTAAAGCATTTGATGTTTCATGATCTAATTTAACTTTGTGAGTTCTATTGTTAAGGTAGTTTGAAAGCAAGGCAACAGCTTCTAAGGAAAAACCGTAGTGGCTAAGTTTATTACATAATATTTTATGATCAATAGTATCAAATGCCTTACTGTAATCCAACATAACCAAACATGTAATTTTGCCCTGATCAGTTGCATGGAATAAGTCATCAGTAATGGATGCAAGGGCAGTGGTAGTGCTGTGTTGTCTCCTGAAACCCGACTGAGCGGAATTTATTATTTCTTTTTCATGGGCGTATTCAGTTATTTGATCTTTGAGTATTTTCTCAAAGCATTTGGAAAGGGTAGGTAAAATACTAATTGGTCGGAGATCAGAAAGGTTTGACGGTTCAGTACATTTGGCTAGTGGGAGTATTATAGCGTGTTTCCATGCATTAGGATATTTTGATGTTGAGATTATCTTATTAAAAATAAAGGTTAAATAATTTAGTAAATGATCTTCGACTAAATGTAGCATGCGCAAAGAAATGTCATCAAGACCGACAGCGTTACTTTTTATGTGATGAAGGGATTTTCTTACTGATTCAGCAGTAACATTTTTGAAATTAAATTGTGAATTAAATTTTTGCTGTGTGTAGCAATCTAATAGACGTAATTGATTAGGAGTTTTATCAATATTAGGCAAACTATTAAAGTGTAAATTTATGTCATCGACTTGTTTTAAATTAGGAGGAATATCTGGATTCGATTTTTTTCTGAGAATTCCAAGGGATCGGAGGGTATTCCAAGTACTTTTTGAATTTTTATGTTTAAGTATAAAATCAAGGTAGGCTTTTTTTTTTCGCCGAATAGCTCCAGTTGTGTAATTTCTCAACTGGGTATAATAGTTCCAGCTACTCACAGTTTTTTCTTTTTTATATCTGCTTAATGCAGAATCTCTTAGGCTGATCATTTTTTTAATATTGTATGTGAGCCACGGGGCATGAGGTTTACTTACTCCTTTAGTAACTCTTGGAGCGTGGTCGCAGAAAATTTTATTAAGGGAATGGTTTAAAAATGTAATCATTTCATCGACATTATCAAGGGAAAAAATACTATTCCAGTTAATATTTAGCAAATCAAAATTGTGATTAATTAACATTAATAATTTTTAATTCGCATGCTGCATCTAGGCCTAGAATTGAACTAGGGTTAGGTGAGTCCAACAAGTAAAAACGAAAAGTTTTTTTAAAGTTTTTAAATTCACAAGTAAGATTTAAGTGTCCAATCACATTTAATGTATGGCCCGAGTAAGATGACAGTACTGTTTTTGTCAACGAAAGCACATCACAAGGTATTTTAAGCTTTTTAAAGTCTTTTGCATTTAGAATATTAGCTTGACTGCCTGTATCGATTTCCGCTTTATCACACTCACTACTGGAACAGTCTGTTCTTTAGTTATTTCTTTTAAAGTCGCAGCACTTGTTTCCATTGACCTACTAATATCCAAGGCTTCTGTCAACTTAAGATTAGGGTGTTCTAGTAGTTTTCTTTGAATTCTCGCGTCTCGAATTCCCAAAACCAGTCTGTCCCGAATCATTGTGTCTTTCTCCTTAAATTCACAAGTAGTTGCTAGGTTTTTCAGTGCCGTTACAAATTCATCGATCGTTTCTCCCATGTTTTGATCACGTTTGAAGAATTTGTAGTGTTCATATACAACGTTAACTACGGGGTTACAATATTCATCGAATTTTTGAAGGACTATATTTAGTTTTTCTCTATTCTCCGCAGGTTCAAATTCGAAGGTATTGAAGATGATGAGTCCTTCATCGCCCAACAGGTATAATAAAATCGCGATTTTGACATCATCGGCTTTGGCGGTTTTCCCGCTGGCTTTCAGGTACAGTTCGAACTTTTGTTTCCAAAGTTTCCAGTGTTTAGCAATGTCCCCTTTAAAGTTGAGTTCAGTTGGGGCTTTTGAGTTTTCAGCCATCCTGTTTTCAGTAAGTTTTTGCCGTATTTCACGTAATTGAACACTATAACAGTTTGTTTATTCTTGTATAAACTCAAATTGTTAGTCCGCGCCGCACGATATTTTCACGTATTTTCCGTATTTCCACGTTTACATTTATCGTGTGTGCGTTTATTGGTTTTACCGCGGCCACCATATAATATTTACTTTAATGAAACAACTGAGATGTTGGTTTTCATTAGTTTTATTTAAGCGTACCAATATGTTGAGTGTGTATCTTTTACCGCTGAAACTGAACTGTCATTCCACAGTTGCCAATTTACACAGTGAGTGCCAACATGCACAGTGGTACCAACTTACATCCAACATATATGACAGGAACCAATCAAAGAGTTTGCTCTCAGAATCTCTGAGAAATTTTATAAAAATGGTCTTCCTTCATCACTAAAGGAAGACATTTTCAGTATTCATGAAGGGGACGATGTAACCAGGTTACATGGGTGCTTGAATCAAAACTTAACAATATACATACGGGACGTGGAATGAGCGTTGCTATTAATAAACTCACAGCAGCAAGCATTTTACTGAAAAGCCAAATTACTACGACTGTGCTAGTCACAGAGAATCTAAAATCTGGCAATATACTACGATAACAAGTTACCGACAAGCATTTGTGGAAGGTCTATCAACAGGAAAACGAGGACTAACTGGAAAAGGACAACGAGTAATTGTCGCCCAAGACATGGACGCTCAACGCTTTGAAGGTTGGTTTGAAACTTTCACGGATCGAGCCAAATTCAGTGATAGTGCTTGGTAACTCTTCTTATCACAGCTGCTTAGTTCAACGTCTACCCACTATGGCTACTAAAAAAGCGGCGATGCAAGGTTGGTTTTAATCAAGAGGTAATTCCCTTTTCTGGGGACATGGTTAAAGGGGAGCTTATAACCATAATTAAACAGCATCGAGACAGATATCGTCAGCATGTTGTAGATACATTGGTTCTTGCTCGAGGTATAACCGTATTAAGACTTCCTGCGTACCATTGCTAATTGAATACGATAGAACTAATTTGTGCTCAAGTAAAGGGTTACGTAGCTCGTGATAATGTGACATTTAAAATTAGTGACGCCCAACGTTTACTGGAAATCGGAATGGCACGAATATGGAAAGATTGGACAAATGTCGAAACCCACGTCATCAAGGAAGAAGACAAATGTGGAGGTTGGACGGGATGGTGGACAATGTAATCGAAAAGGTGGTGATAGAATTCAATGTCTCAGAGGATTCCAGTTCTGGCGTTTAGTACAAAATAAAGTAGAAGAGGACTTGCTCCTAATATTTAGCTGGTTTCAAGAAAAGTTATTAACTGTAAATATTGAAAAAAATGTATTTGTTCATTTTTTTCCTGGTTTTAAAAACATACAAATAATTATTAAAATGGATAATAATAGCACAATAAAGATATCATATACCTCTCACATAAAGTGTCTGAGTTATCGGTAATTGATCACTTATCTTCTGCTCAATTTACCGACCAAGTAGCATATAAGGCCATAGGCAGAATGACTCGAGCAAAAAACGTTTTCATGCGAGAAATTCCCGAAGTAGCTGGGGATTTAACTGTAAAGAAAGATCACGATAAAAACAAAATAGCAGAAGTTCTGAATACTGTCAACTATACAGCTTATCGAGTCATTTTCTTTTGTGTCGGAAAACCGACAGACAATCGTAAAGTTGTTGTGCAAAGTAAATTTGAGGCTCGCGATATTCTGCGAAATAAAAGAAAACTTGTAGAAAATCCTTCTACAAACAAATGCACCATTATTAGCGATCAAACTCCCAACAAAGTACAAGTTTTAAAGGATCTCCGGACAGAAATTGAGGATAGAAAACAGCAAGGAGAAACTGATCTTACCTTAAAATACATCGAAGGTGTCCTAAAAATTGTTTCAAATTTTCGTAACCAGTTCGCCATCTTCTTCCACATTTCTTAATTGGACATTTTTCTACACCAACTTAGATTCTCTCAACGCTAAATTTATTAATTTTTTATGTTTTGTTCAGTATAACTCGACATAATCTTTATATGTGAAACCTGGCTAAATTCATCTATACCTGATTTTCTCGTGAACCTTAATGGATATACACTATTCATATCTGATAGGCTTGATCGTATTGGGGGTGGTGTAAAAGAAAACATTTTCAAACATGTAAGTCTTTTTATCCGGACGACACCAAAATGAATGCAAATCCACTGCTGGAATATAACTTACTGCAGAACGATGTCAATTATATTGGAAAATAGTGCAATGAGTGGTTACTGCCGTTAAATGTTAGCAAATGTGTAGTTTTGTATATGGGGAAAAACCCAATACACACTTAACGACTATGCACTGAATAGTGTTACGTCTCATTGGATTTGGTTGTAACCATTACTTCTGATTTATTGACAAGGCGGGTAGCCATGTGTGAGTTGAGGTAATTTTAAGGTGAAGGGGGAGAAAAAGTCCTTTATATCTCACAAGGAAAGTCAATGTTTAATTATTTAACAAAACATTGAGTGCGACCGGTTTCGAAGTGTCATCACTTCATCTTCAGGCTCGCCTAGTGGAAAGGAGAATATGTGGTGTAAGGTGTGTTAACACTTAGAGCAAACGATATATAAAATAGTAAAAAAGAGAAAACTCACCATACTCTCCATCCACTAGGGAATACTACAAAACAAGTTTCATCAAATGTTGGGGGAAATAAATTGTAAAATGAACAAAGTTTACAAGTAATAAAAAGTTAAAAATATTTGAAAAACAAATATTAGTCAATTGAAATAGTAAAATTTAAAATATTCAAGACTATACAAAACAAATCACATACATTAAACAGATTAAAAGATAAGGCTTATTTTAAACAACCTTGTTTTTTCAAAAAACTAACATTTTTGAAAGGAGACCTGTCAAGTTAAGGCCTCTACAGGTGGTGGCAAGTATTAACAAAAATATTCTTGGGTAAACCCATGACAGGGTATAGGTAATAAGATGTAAACTATGAGTGAAGAAATATTTATTATTTATTATATAAGATTTGGGCCATGAACCAATCACCAAGTGTATGTGATGTTGTAGGAAGAAGAAAGAAGAAGAAATGACTGGGTTAACTGTTATGAAGCAACTGAAGAATAAAAGAAGAAGAGAAGAAAATGACGGATGTGAAATCACACAATCTAACCTAATCTTTAAACGTGCTCGTTGGTTTCTTATGGGAAAAAAATTACTTACTGAAATGTACCCCTTGCAAGAAAATATGTGAATAGAAATAAAGGGGAGGTTAAAAAGGAAGTTAGAAAGATAAATTTAGATTAGTGTTGAGAAAACAGGAGGAGTTTCTGACATTATCTGGGCATGATGGTGGGTGAGGTTTTCCGGGTTTTCCTCACCTGTAAGTCAAATGGCACCATCAATCATCTTTAAGTCGCCCCGGAGCGCCACGGCAAATAATAATAATAGCCGTCCCTTTCCCCGGACAAGCTCAGCTTTTGGGGTTAAAATTCACTCGTAAGGGGGTGAATTAGGGAGAGTATTATTATTATTATTATTATTATTATTTAAGCAACCAACAGGATTTAATTTTAAATTTCTCAATATCTCGAGGCTTTCGAAGCTATTAAGAGTAAATCTATGGTAGGAACTATGTAGGATTTCGAAACCTTCAGTTGAATCGAAGTCGTGATTTGAGTCCAGTAGGTGGTTGGCAAAATGTGAAAAACCTGTTGTATTTTGGTTAAGACAACGCAAATGTTCTTTTAAACGGATCTTGAAATTTCGAAATGTGCGTCCCACATAGAAAGAATGGCAAGATTTACAAGTTAATTTATAAATTCCAGATAAGTCAAAGGGATCTAATTTGTCTTTATTATGAACAAATAACTTATGTAATGAGGAGGGGGTTTTGAAAGATACTTTAAAGTGGTCTTTAAGTAAGCTTGCCACTTTATAGGATGCTTTTCCAATAAAGGTAAGAGAAATGTATTTCTTACTGGTGGTTAGTTCATGTACCATATTAGAATTGTTAATATAAACTAAGTTTTGTTGAATTTTATTTTGTTTATGTGTTAGCATTTTATCAATAATATCTAGTTCAAAGTTGTGATCTATAGCAATAGTTTTAATTATATTTAGTTCCTTATTAAAGTTTTCCGTAGACAGAGGAACGTTTAATAGCCTCTCTAAGTAGCAATTAAAGGCAGCCAATTTATGTGTTGCTGGATGGTTAGAGGTATTGTCTATAACTGTGCCTGTATGTGTTGGCTTTCTATAGATGTCAAAGTTGAACTTGTTATTATTGTGTGAGATTTTAAGATCTAAGAAGTTAATAGATTTGTTTATTTTAATTTCTAATGTGAATTTAATATTAGAATGTAAGTCATTAATATAAGTCAAGAAGTCATTAAATGAGTCTAAGTTACCTGACCACAAAATCAAAATATCATCAACATATCTATAATAGAATTTCACATTTGAGTGGAAAGGGTTGTTTTTAAGGATTTTTTCTTTTTCAAAATTGTGCATAAATATGTCTGCTAATATTGGGCTAAGTGGAGATCCCATAGAAAGTCCATTTGTTTGTGAAAAGATTCCATTGTTGAATGAAAAAAAGTTTTGTTCTAAACAAACCTTGAGAAGGTTCAAAAATTCTACTAATTCAATATCAGACATATTCGAACTTGACAAATGTGATTCAACAAAACCTAGAACCTCTGGTATAGGAATATTTGTGAAATTCACAAATATTAGTTTTTTGAAAAAACAAGGTTGTTTAAAATAAGCCTTATCTTTTAATCTGTTTAATGTATGTGATTTGTTTTGTATAGTCTTGAATATTTTAAATTTTACTATTTCAATTGACTAATATTTGTTTTTCAAATATTTTTAACTTTTTATTACTTGTAAACTTTGTTCATTTTACAATTTATTACATTTGATTAAACTTGTTTTGTAGTATTCCCTACTGGATGGAGAGTATGGTGAGTTTTCTCTTTTTTACTAATTTATATATCGTTTGCTCTAAGTGTTAACACACCTTACACCACATATTCTCCTTTCCACTAGGCGAGCCTGAAGATGAAGTGATGACACTTCGAAACCGGTCGCACTCAATGTTTTGTTAAATAATTAAACATTGACTTTCCTTGTGAGATATAAAGGACTTTTTCTCCCCCTTCACCTTAAAAAAAACTTCTGATTTAACCTGGTCTGAGCATGTGCTAACTACCTGCAAACGTGCCAATTATTTAAAACATACGTGCGACCCATATTGGAGTATGGTGGCCCAGTGTGGTGTTCAGTGCTAGTGCGTGATCAAAATCTACTTGAAAATGTACAACGACGTGCGACGTGTATAAGTTTTGGAGTAAATCGACCGTTTTACGCCGACAGGTTAACAATGGCGCATTTACAGACATTTTAACAGCGCCGCATGCGAGGCGATCTAATTTTAAGTTTTCGCGTATTAAAATTTAATTATGCTGACCTGTTTCATTTATATTCTTTAAATCATGACAACAGGCTAAGAGGTCATCAATTCAAATTAAACAGAGAACACTATAGGACTAAATACAGACAATATTTTTTACCAAACAGAATCTTTAAAGTTTGTAACAGCTTTCCCAATGATGTTATAGACTTCACATCGATGAACATGTTTAAAAATAGATTAGACTTTTTTATGAACAATTAATTATCTTCAAACCATATTAATTTAATTTACTATTGTTTATAAGTTATTGTAAATTGTTAGGCTATATAGAACCTAGTTCTCGGCCTTTAATTGTTTTTAATAATAATAATACATAGACCAAAATATAAAGTGGGATGTACATGTTACGGTCAAAGACGTTAACTGGGAAAAGACGTTAACTGCCGGCCATTGATGTCATTTTTAGTTTTCATCTCCATTGACGTCATTAGCCGCCCAATGATGAGAATTCCCGTTTAACGTGGTCAATGTATGAGTGTATCATTTTTAATATGAATAATTACATCTTTGACCGGCCATTATCGTGAATGATCAATTTTATTTGGACATTGTTGTTAATGATCACTAGGTTTAATTAAGCGTCTTCGAAAATGTGGTTTAACATAAAAATAGTTAGTTAATTATACTGGAGACACAAAAAACACTATTTTGAAAAAAACGTTTATTATTATAAAATATAATAGGTATTACCTACGTATTAAAAAAACTAAAACTTTCTTTATTTTAGCTTACAAAAATAAAATTAGTAAAATTAATAAATTTGATTCGTTTCATATAAAAATAAGAAATTTATTCGTGCTTGTTTGTGCAATTGAGGCTTCCATGACACTTAGTGTTGCACAATCTTTCTTTTGCGCGGCAGCTGCATTTATTTGATTTACAAGCTGTTTTGCAATGACATTTTTTATATCCTTGTGCTCCCAAAATGTTACTAGTTCCCGCTGCTTCTCTCAAGCTTATTTCTTTGTCTCCTAAAACATCGTCAGATTCCAGCAAATTTTCTCCACAGGGATTAAATTTGGATCTCGTAAATTTTTGTTTCAAAATACCAGAATTTGTCCCTAAAATAAAATAGAAATCGTATTTAACTGTCATATTTCGTACCTATCTCTTTTATCCATTTTATTACAAAAAAATTGTATTATTTTCTTACCAAGCGTGTAAAATCCTTTATTCTTATTTGTCACCACTGCTAACACATTGCGAGGAGCACACCTTGCCCTGTCAACATCAGGTATAGGAACGCGTACAGTTCTACCTACGTCCACTTCAGAAAACTTCTCGTTTGATAGTTTCATCATTTTCTTTGCTTGCTTTTCTAAACATTCTTTTGATCTCTTCCGTTCAAGGAAAATTTTCGACTTCATGGTGCAATTAACGCATGCTTCATTGGAATTACAACCTTGCTCAGAAGGAAATAATAATATAATAATAATAATAAATCGTCTTTATTCACCATAACAAAAAACAAAGAAAGAATAAAATTTTTTTCTACCTAAATATAAAAATAACAAAGGTGAATAGGCGGAGTGTCAGCATAGGCTGTTTTTCAACTCAACCTCAGTAAAGATCCAAGAAAATATCAAGAACCAAAGAGCAGATCCGAGATGAACAGAGATTATTGTTTTTATTAGAACCGTCCTAAACCGACAATCAAGCCTTTTAACCTTTTTTTAAAATTAATTAGAGTGTACGATCCAAATTCTTTAGGCAGTGTATTGTATAATTTAGCTGCGGTGTAAGAGAAACTTCGCTGTCCAATGGATGAACTAAATTTGGGAATTACTAACGTACTCTTATTCCGAGTTCCGTAATTATTACTGAAATGTGTGAATTTATTAAATAGATATTTCGGTTTTTGATATTTAAGAGTTTTGTGAGTTATATTCAGAATATGCAAAGAATGTAATTTTTTGATATGCAACCATTTAGATTCTTTGAATTTCTGTGAAATATGGTCAAATTTGCGTATACCGTAAGCGAACCTAATACACGAATTTTGAATTTTTTGAAGACGATTTAAATCCCTTTGAAGAAGAGCTGGTCCAAATACCGTATCGCAGTATGATAACTTTGACATAATGAGTGATTCACACATTTTTAATTTAAGTTTAGGTGAAAGTATATCCCTATTAGGATACAGTTGTCTTAACACGTTGTATGAGCTTTGACACAGTTGAGAAATATGTTTTGTGAACCTAAGTTCAGAATCAATCCACAGCCCCAAGTTTTTATGATCATAAACAAGTGGAATGGGGTCATGACCTATGCTAAGTTTAAAATTATTAGTTAGAAGATTTCTAGCTTTATTGGGCCCAAATAGCATAAAGACAGATTTTTTTGAGTTTAATTTGAGATTATGTGCTGACGATATATCATATAATTTTTTTAAATTTAGATTTATGATGTATTGAGCTTGTAAAGAATTTCCTTGGTTAAAAGACAAGTAGAGTTGCGAATCATCGGCGTAATGATGAATATGACAATTTTCTACAAATTGATGAAAATCTGAAATGTAAAGTGAGAAAAGTAGTGGTCCTAAAATGGAACCTTGTGGAACACCATACTTAACCGGATGAATAATGTAGAGCACTCTGAACATACATTATAGATCGATATAGCTTCTAAAAAAATCGATAATAATAAATATTCTGAGGGTTAGTTAATTACTTTGTTAATAAATTCTTTTACCTGTATTAATATCAGTTATGGCGGATTGACTTAGATTGGGTTGATTTTCGACTTCTGTATTATTATCAGTTACAGCGGATTGACTTATTTCTATATTATTATCAACTGAATTGAATCGATTTTAGAATTCTGTGTTATTATCAGTTATAGCGGATTGTAGATTAGGTTGATTTTCGAATTCAACATTAAGTATTGCCGAAGTATTTTGTTCTTCTGTTCGACAAAATTCATTTTGTTCATTTAGTAATTCCTCAATGTCTTCTTCTGAAGTTAAATTGGCTGTCTCATTTTGTGGTAAACTTGTTGATGCCAATCCAACTCTAGCGGGACATCCGAATATGGCTTCATAGGGCGATCTACCAATTCCTACCAACAAGTCAATTTTTTATTTTAAAATAAATATTTTTATTGTTACTTACCACTATGAAAAGCGCGGTTCTTCTGGAATTAAATATATTTAAGAGCATTGGGCCAATCTAAAGATTGATTGTCGGCCATCCAAGCGGCAAGCATTTCTTCTACATCTCTGTTTGCTCTTTCTACAGAACCTTGACTCTGGCTATGACGAGGTTTGCCATGAACGATTCTTACATCTTTCCATTCTTTATGTAATT